>VZRJ01005124.1:0-11243 GCA_013397565.1 Ptilonorhynchus violaceus | reverse complement strand
TTTTTTTTTTTTTTTTTTGTCCCTTCGTTTCCATGTCAAGGGTGAGAAAAAGACGGGAACGAAGGACAAGGAGAGATTTTGTGGATTGGGAAGCTGGAAGGAAAAAGACTTAATGGATATTTAAAATAGATATTTAAAAATATATCATTTATCTATAAATACAACTTTATGTATTAGAAATTATGACAATCAATTATTAAACGTATGGAAGCACCTCAAGTATGAAATAGATCAATCCATAAATAGATAAAAGATATAAATCTAAAAATAAATATCCAAGAGATCCAAACCCAATCAAACCCCAGCAGCAGCTCCGGGGCTTGGAGGGTGGACGGAGCTTCCCACTCCACAGCTCATTCCATGGATTTTCCGGCCCTGCCTCACCGCTCCGGGTGAGTTCCGACTCGGCTCTGTGGGATGCGACTCCCTCTGGATTTTCCTGGGCTCCGTGTGGGGAATTTTGGGGTTGGATTTCTTTCCCTTTTTTTTTTTTTCCTTTTTGTTTAATTTCAATGATCCTTGAAAATTCCATGCTGTCATCCTCTGGATACCGGCAAGGAGCAGCAGAATATTCCAGGGAATGGCAAAACTGGGCGGCCTGGAATGGGTAATTGGACAGGCCAAGATTTTCTTGGAATTCAGTGATTCTTTTCTCCTGCCTTTTTCCCATCGAATGGAATTCAGGAAAACCCCTTTGAGTAGCAATGGATTTCACCAAAAACATTCCCAAAAACATTCCCCCAAAAAATTCCAGTGTTTAAAGGCACAGCCCCCCTCACCTGAGTGCCTCCCCCTTATCCCGAGGGAGAATTCCATAAAAATCCGTGGCAGGCGAGCTCCCAGAAGGACACCAACCCAACCGTGTTCCTTCCCGATCAATTCCCAAGAAAATTACCCCAGAACAATTCCAAGCAGTTGGATGCTTCCCAGGATGGGGCAGCCGGATCCCACAGGGTCTTTTTCCCTACAAAAGGAATTTTCTGATTGCCAAGGAAGTGGGAATTCCCTGCAGGGAGCTGGGATTTTGAAAGGAAGTTCCTTCCTTAGCGACAAATCTCTCGGTTTTCCAAGAGTCCGAGGAAACACGTGGATTTTTCCACCTGGATTTCTCCTCTCCGCTGTTTCTGGGTTCTGGCAAAGCCTGGACTCCAAGGAAAAGCCGTTATTCCTGGATTCTCCCTGCTCTTGGGAGAAGTTGGGATGTGTGCAGCGATTGCGGATGGAAAACCGGGATGAACTCATCCGACATTCCCAGCTCAGTGCGGGGTGTAACGGGATCTAATCCGTGTGGGATGCAGAGACATTCCCACCACGGAATCCTGGAATGATTTGGGCCGGAAGGGAGCTCGGGATCCCCCAATTCCACCCCTTTCCATGGGCAGGGCCTGGACCGGCTCGCTCCGGGAAGGAAAACCCGGAAGAAATAAATGCAACCGGGAAAAAATCTCCAGGATTGTGGCCCAAATGGGATCCCAAATCCATGGATATTGGAGCCGCTGGCCCTGGAATGTTATCCCGGGGAGTGGAAATCAGAGCTCCGCTGATTCCCCCGGCACTGCCTGGCCCAAAATCCCTGGAAAACCTGGCCTATAAATTCCCACACACCCTTTGAGCTTCTCCCTGCGGACACTTGGGATATCCAGGATAGAACCATCCCAAAAAAACCCAGCCCTGCTGGAATTTTCCCCCTTCCAGCCCCCGCGGGTCCCTCGTTCTCCTCCTAATGAAGGCGGAATTCTCCGTGGCAAGCGGGATTTATGGACGAGGCAATTCCAGCGGCCGTCGTTCCCTCCGGGCTGACAGGCCCCGTAAAATACTGCCAGAAAAAACCCTGGAAAAGGCTCCCGCTCCTTCCCGAATATTTTATGGAGTGGGCTCCGACGGCTTTCCCGTTATTGATGGATATTTTGAAACGAGCGGGATCCGCTGAAAGGGCGGGGGGGGAAAATCCCAACAAATCCCAAACCAACTTCAGATGGCGACTTTAACCTCCGGCACAAGGAAAACCACTCAATCTTGCCCCGCGAATTCCAAGGAAAACGGGGGATTGAAGGGGCTGCTTCCAAGGCCGCTTAAAAGCCGATTATTTTCAGGGAAAGGGGTTTTTTTTTTTTAGGTTTTTAAAGGAATTGGAAAGTATTAAAAATGTCTCCTAAAAGGAGGGAAATATGGAAAGGGCCCTCGGGTGGAAGCGTTCCCAGGGGGGATGGATTTCGGAGCTGGAAAAAGCTCTGGAGCTGAAGGAAAATCCACCGGCCCGGAAGGTTTTGGGGGGGAATTCGGCGCCGATCCCGGAAAAGTTTGGAGATGGGCACCAGCCGGGGCTGAGAGCAGGAATTTCGCTCCATCCAAACGCCAACATCTTTTCCCTCTTCCCTTTTTTTTTCCCTTCTGGTTTATCCAGAATAATTTGGGATCTGCCTTGGGCTTCCTTTGATATCCCAGTTAGGAGTGGGAATGGCTCCTTTCAAACCGTTGCATCCCAGTTATCCCGAGGGTTTCGTGATGCTTTGTTGGAGCAGCTCCGGGTCGGCATTCCATGCTTTCCATCCCCCTTCCCTGCCTTGTCCGCTTCCAAAAGGACATAGCAGGGAATCCCGGAATCCAAGGAAGGATTGGGTTGGAAGGGACCTCAGAGCTCATCCCATTCCCCCACCTTCCTCCATCCCAGGGTGCTCCAAGCCCCATCCAGCCAATCCATGAACAATTCCAGGCATGGGGCAGCCCCAGCAATCCATAAATCCCCCTGTTTGGAGTCTCCCTTCGCTCCAAAGGGAGCCAAAATTCACGGGAATGATGCAAATCTTAAAAAACCGGGATAAACCAACCCCCTGCCATCCCCATTCCTCCTCTGCCCCTTCCAGGAACCACCATCCCGACGGCTCCGTGCGAGGAATTCCGCCGCCGGAAATGAGGGAAAAAGGCCGCTTTTCCAGCCAGGTGAGCGTTTCGGGAGCTTTTCCCATCCCAGCCCTTTCATTCGGTGGCCGGAGGGGTCATAAACGGGACAATCCCGCCTGGGGACGGAGCCCTTCCAGCGTTAACATCCCGCCTCGCGCGAATCCAGGGAATATTTCCCCACATCCCGTAAATCAGGCGGTGATTGACAGCTCCCCTCTTTAGAGAGCCGTTCATTAAACCCGAATTACCCTGGGACAAAAATCCCCTGGCAGGACAGGGAGATTTATTCCCCCTTTTTTTATGGGATGGCCGATTCCTTATTAAAAATCCCATAAATTCTTCCCGGCTTGGGGCTTTTTTTTCCCTCCCGCGGGAATTCTTCCCGTCTGGATATTCCCCCCCTTTGCAGGGCAGCCGAATCCGAGTGGAGAAGCCTTAAAAAAATCTCCCTTTTCCAGGATGTTCTTGGCAGGACAAAAACCCGGGATCAGCCAAGGAGATTCCGGGACCCCCGACAGGAAAACTTGGAAAGGTCCTTCCCCTAATCCTTTAATCTGTTTGCCGTGGGATCCACGGGAAAAATGGTTTGTTTACCAGAGCAAAGAGCGGCTCCCAATTCCAAAGGGAGTTGGAGCTGTTTGGAGAAAGGCTCGGCAGGAAATCATTCCAGCTCTTTGGAAGGATTAAGGGTCTCCTCTGGTTTTGCGGGATTCATTCCAAGGAGAGCGCGGGCAAACTTCCGAGGGAGCGGAATTCGCTCCGACTCACCTGAGAAGCTGGAAAATCCTCGATTATTCCATGTGGTTGTGGGGAATCCAAATGGGAAAGCGGCCGGTTTTTGTCCGCTTGGGAATGAGGCCGGAATTCCCACTCCACACATGGGAATGTGCATGGATCGGCGTCGGTTCCCAGACTTAGGGTGGCTCCGACGTGTCCTGATTTCCAGGAGATCTTCTCTTCCCGTTTTCCTGCCCCGCTTTAGTCGTTCCAGTCCTTCCTTCCACCGGGAGATCTCCATGGATCCACCGTGGATCTCCGGCAGTTCCTTCTCCTGGGGTCGGGATAAATCCCTTTCCATGTGCTGGAAATGAGCTTATCCCGTGGAAAACGGGCCGAGATTATTTTGGGAAGCAAAGGGGAACTTCCGGCAGCTTGGAAAGGGACCGGGATTGGGAAAAATGGGGCTGCAGGTCGGTGCTGTCCCCTTCCCATCCTCTCCAAAGGATGCCTGGAACATCCCAAACATATCAGATATTCCCAATCCAACCCCATCCTGAAAATATTCCGTCCCATCCCTTTTCCCTTCCAGAGGGTAAATTAACCTGGGAAACGCAGTTAATCAAACATCCCCTAAGGAATATTTTGCCTTGCTTTTTATAGGAATGGGGAATACCAGCCTTGGTTTATCGGGACCGGGAAATGCCTTTGGATTTGGGACAAGCTGCTCTTCCCTGTGCCGGGAGAGGCCACGGAGCTCCGCCACGGGATAAGCGCTGGAAGAGGGGCCCTTCCCTCGGCTCAGGTAAGCGGGATTTGCTTCTCCATTCCCATGTTTAAGCCAGGAATTTTCATTCCATGACATTGGAAGGACGGGACGAAGCGACCGATGGGGCCGTAGCAGAAAATCCTGGCTGGAATGTGAGGTTTCCCTCCCCGGAAACGCAGGAATTCCAGATAGTGCATGGAATACACTCGGGAGGTTTTGAGGGCGGCGTTTTGCAAAAATCCCTGGATTTCAGCGTTCCTTTTGGATGGGAATTCCCAGAATTCAGCACCTTGAGGGAGAGCTCGACCCCATTGAACCAACCTGCAGCTCCAGCCGAACATTCCATGAGAATTTCAGCCTCCTGGGAGAGGCTGGAATCACATTCCTTACGGTTTTGAGCCGCAGATCCCAAAGTCACTCCGATGCCGGGCAGGGATTTCTTACAGGGAATGTCCACCCTCTTCTCCAGGCACTGCTAGGATGGGAATTTGGGAATTTATCATTCCCAACTCCCAGAAAAAAAGGAGAGAATGTGGAACTGTGCCCATCTCCAAGGGAGTTCAGGATGGGATGAGGTCCCTTCCGTGGGAATCACTGCGGGAAGCGCCACGGGTTTTGTCTTGGAATTTGGCTTTAATCCCCGAATTCCTGAGCACTAATTCCCAGAATTCCTTCCCGATATCCCACCTACCCCTGCCTCGTTCCCCCTGCTCCTGGCGCTCCAGGCCCTTGTCCATATCCCTCTCCAGCTCTCTTGGAATATCTCGGAGCTCTGAGCTTTCCCTGGAGCCACTCCCTGAGCTCCTCTGGTGCTCCCAAGGAAGCGCGGACATTCCCGCTCAATCCTTCAGGATTCTCGAGCCCTGTTGGGAATGGCGAAGGGAAGAGCCGCTTCCGGGTGAATCCCGGAGCTCCGTGGCTACCACCAGCCGGCTTTTGGCCACCAGATGCCCCCGCAGAGCCGCCGCCGGCACCCGGAGCGCAAATCCATGGATGTCGGGATATCTCCAGCTCCTTCCCAGCCACCCTTTCCCGGTGCCGCCTTTCTCCCGGGGGAGGGAGAGCGGCAGGGATTTGTTTGGAAGCTCCCACCGCATCGGGAGCGGCCTCCTGGCCGCCGGGAACAGGGATGGTCCCACACCCCGGAACTCAGTAAAATCCTCGGAAAAACAACCTCCGAGCGCTCTCCCTGGAAACATCCTCCCTCCTTCCCGCCGGGAATGCTTGCTAAAGCCGCCTCCCGCTCCTCTCGGCTCTCCCAGCGCCTTTCCCTTCTCCAGAAATAAATCGGGATGTCTCTTGAACTCATTTGCGCTCCTTGCTCCTAACGGCTTCCAGATGGCCGCGGCCCTCCGCACGGAGCTTCCCTCGCCCGCTTCCGAGGGCCCGCGTTTTCCCAACCGTTTCCCGACGATCGGCTCAATTAGGGGCTGGAAAAGCCCTCCGAGGGAAGCCTTCCTCTGGGAAGCCGGAGGATGCGCGTGCCCGGGATAAGGCCGGAGCGGGCCGGACCAAGCGATTCCCACGGAACGATCCCGGGATGGGGCGAGCTGGTAAAGCCGAGATTTTTTCCACGTCGGCATTCCCGGGAGCGGCTCCTCCGCCCGTGGGACGTGGAAGCGCTCGGGGTGGTTTCGGCTTCTTTTCCCAATGAGGGCCGCCGCTTCCGTGCCCTGCTCCCTGTTTTTTCCGGGTCTCTCTCCCGGATAATGCCCGGCACACGCTCGTTTCACGCTATTCCGGCGCGAGGAAAACGCCGGGAACGGAAGCAATCCGTGTTTAATGGATCCGATGGCAGCCTGCTCCAACCCCGCAATTTTCCAATCACCGCCGTTATTGAGGCAGGCCGGCAGCGTCCCGCGGCATCCCGATCCCGCTCCGCTCCTTTTCCCATGGCCACCGGCTCATTTTCCAATCAGCCCCATTAGGGCCGATCCGTTTCCATTCCCCACTCCCCTCCCAAAAAAATCCATAATTACGGGAATTAGCCCCAAACCCGAGGCCTTTTTTGAATCCCTCGCCTGTTAAGTGGAACCACATCCATCTCCAAGCGGGAATTCTTCCGGAGCCCGATGCAAACGGATTCCAAACAATGCATTCTTATTCCAATCCCCCTCCGTTTTAATCAAAAAAAGCTTGGATTATCTGCGGCCGATCTCTCCAAAGGCTCGCTCGGCCCGAGCCGGGCCCCTTCCCTACCCCCCTCGGTTTTTATGGAATACACGGACTAGATGGAATCCATCCCGGCGGGATACCGAGCGCGCTGCCCAACGACTTTGATATCATAACACGAGCGAGTTGTTTGCAGTCCATAAATAAACAAGGAATGCTTTTGGCCGGGATTTCCCCAGCCGGAGCAGGCGCTGATTGGAAACAGGAGGGCACATCCGGCTTTTCCTCCGGCACGGCCGGGGGAATTGGGGCCGGAAGGCCGGAGGATCCGGGGGTTGTTCCCCCTCTCCCAGCTTGTGCTGTCCCAAAGCCGTGGGATGACGGGAATATCTTTGCCCTGCAGGGAGTGGGATGAGCTGGAAGTGCCTTCGGAGCCGAACCGTTCCGCGATTCCATGATCGTGTCTCCGCCCGCCTGGAGCTGGCACCGGATCTTCTCCGTCCCTGCCACGGGAATTCCGTCTCCTCTCTGCCTCGGGAGATAGACCCTCCTTTTCCCGGGATATCCTGGAGCTCTCAGCGCTGGCTCCTCAGGTGAGCTTCCTCACAATTCCTGAATCCCAATCCCGGAATTCCCTGTTCGAGGAGGTCTGAACCAGCCATCAAATCTCCCTGTCCTGGGTGGATTCATCCCACATTATCCGTGCCCTCAGCTCAGGCCTTTCCCTGCCTGTGGCTGAAATTCCAGCTCCCCATTCCCGTGATTCTCTGGATCTCCCCTCGCTTCAGCTCGGCGTGAAATATTTGGGAAAGAAAGGAGACTCCACAGGGCAGCTTGGATCGCTCTGGGAATCCCGTGAGAGGGATCAGGGAGCAAGAGATCCCCGGGAATGGCGCTCCCTGGATAGCTGCCACATGGAAAGTGGGAAGGGGATGAGCGGCAGATCCCAGGAACAGCTTTTCCCGACTCCTGCTCGGGATGGGGCCGGCACTGCAGTCCCCCCAGGGAGTGGGAATGTTGGGAATCAGGCCCGGCTGAATCCATTTGCTCCTCTGCCTGCTCCTTGATTTCTGGCAGCTTGGCAACATCCCGATATTCCAGTAAAACTGGAGATTCGTTCCCCCCCTAAACGCTCCATGATTTGATTTTATGGAAGTTTTACAGGGAGAGGAAGGGGGAGGGGGGGGGAATTCTTCCCCCATCCCAAATATTTGCCGGTAAAACCTTTCCGGCCCTGCAGGGTCCGACGTGCTCCGGGTTTGGAAAAACAAAATCCGGCAGGTAAGGAGAGGGATTTTATTCCTTTTAGAAAATGGATGTTGGAGAAAGGATCTCAAACTTTATGGGCCGAATCCCGGCAGGAAAATCCAAAGGGAGGAAAGAAGGGAAATATAAACCCTCGGGGGAACAGGGAGAGCCGAGAGTGCTTCCAAGCGTTTTTCCTGGGAAAGTAATGCCTGGATTTGGAAGGCTGGAGCCTCAGGAACGAAGGTGGGATTAGAGCAGAGTCACCCCCGTGGGTGCGAGGGGCTGGGAAGGCAAATTCCTGGCCTAGGGATGGGAATTCCCGAGGCAGAGGGGTTGCAATCCCGGCATAAAATCCCTTCCCAGCTCCTTAAACGACTCTTTATGGAATTCTGGGATGACGGACGGCCCCGGGAGGGCCGGGATTGGATGTTATTCCCGATGTGTGGGCTGATATTGATTGTACACATTCCCATTCCCCAAAAAAGCCTGGAAATGGAGGTTTTTTTCCCATTTTCCCTCAGCTCCAGGAGCAGACGTCTCCTAATTCCTCCAGTGGGGAAAAAAAGGGATGGAAAACGTCCGAGCAGCTCCGGCTTTCCTTGGGAATGAATAGAAATGTCCGGAAATGCCGTCAGTTGGAGCTGCGAGGGAATTCCTGCCAAGGCCGGAGCCCATCTCGGCTTGGAATCCCGGGATAAAATAGGAGCCGGTTGTCGGATCCGTCTGCTGTGAGCGGCAAGGAAATGATGTCACGGCTGGGAAAAAGGTTGGGATAATCCAGGCAACATTCCCAGCTTGGCTGGGGGCGCCGGGATGGCTGGGAATGGGGGGTGTTCCTTCATAACGGGGGGGTTTTCCAGGAAAAACGGCTCAATCCAGGGAGGGAAAATCCCATTGTTATCCTCAGCCCCACCTGCTGCGGCCATTCCCGGCAAAACGCCGGGATCTGGGATAACAGCCCAAATCACCAGGAGCTGCATCCCTGCTTCCCGAACCTGGAGGCTTTTCCGGCCCCAAAATCCGTCTCCGTGAGGGAGAAGCCCCCAAAAGCAGGCAGCTGGAGCCGGGATAGCTTCCCCTTCCCGTGGGATTTACCAACCCTTTCAGCATCTGGAACAAGGGACATTCCTTCGGATTATTTCCGTATGATATTTATCCCGTTTGTTATCCTTAAAGCTCTCCTTGTTTTCCCTCCCTCTGTCCTTCCCTTTCATCCCCAGATTCCCATCCCTTGCTCCGGCACGGCTGAAAGGAGGAAAAGCCTGGAATGTGTCACCAAGGAATCCCCCAATCCCGGGATGAGCCCGCAGCGGGGAGCCAGGTAAGATCCCACCTGGAATACCGCAGGGATCCCGGAGGAAAAAAGGCTCACACTTAGGCTTGGGATATTTTTCCTTTCTCCACCACGAGCAATTCCACTGGAAAAAAAAGGGAATTGCGGGAGAAAAGAGAAACTGTTCCAACTTCGGGGTCAGACCCGGCTATTGATTCCAGCCGGGGAAAACATGGATTCTCCTTTGATTTTCGGGAGGGGGAGTGGGAATGTCAAAACATTTCCCTCTGGACTTCCAAAAGCGTTTGACATTTCCCGAGCAAATCCTTTCCAAGCCCTTTGTTCCCGGCCGGCGCTCGTTTATTCCCAACTTGCCCCAAATTAGCAGGGAAAAGTCCCACGGACGATTCGGGTCGGAGATTTTTCCCCCTCCAAAAAGCTGGAATTCAACATGTGCTGGGATCGGGGTGGGGTTTTTTTTGGGATTGGGGGACCCCGGCAGAGTTTTCCAAGAGGAAGTGAGGCTGCCCCATCCCTGGAATTATTCCAGGCCGGGTTGGGAGCACCCTGGGATAGTGGAATGTGTCCCTGCCCGTGGAACTGAACGGGTTTTCCAGTTTGGAATTCTCCACAAACCAGGGAGGTGACGCCACCCCCGGGAATTTCGGGTGCTCCGTGTCATTCCAGGAGGGAAGCGACGCACCCGGGCCGAAGCGCCATTCCTCGGCTCCCTTTCCTGGGAATGTTTACTGTGGGAAGCGATACCTCCCTCCCTGGCTCTGGGATTTAGGGATGACTCCGGCAGCTCCGCCCTCGTTGTGCTCCCACCTGGATCGAGGAGGTAATCAAATCCCGGGAGATAACGAATCCCGGATCCTCCTGGCCCTCGTTTCCCATGGATTAAAAGACCTTGGGAGAGCTCAGGGCCTCTGGCTGCTTCCAGGTAATTTCATTCACCCCTGTGCTCCTTGGAAATCGGGGAATCCATCCCGATTTTGCTCCTCAGGCTCGGTGTTGGGGGAATTTTGGGAAGCATTCCTCCATTTTAGGAATAATTCCTCCATTTTAGGAATAAAATTCCTCCATTTTCCCGGCGTGTTTTCCTTTCCGTGTGGGATGTTCGCAGGGAAAAGCCGGAGCAGGTGAGGTAATGCCAGGATGGATTTACACCCAAAATGGTGGAAAATATTAAATTTAATTTATTAATTGATTAATATGAACCTAGAGCCTGATTTTTTTACCAGTTGAATGGATATTAATGAATATATCAATTAAATCAGTGTATTATTGTAGTAATTAAAACGTTTTGGGTTAAATTAATTCTAAAATTAATACATTGGTTATAAAATAATATATTTGAGATGTTTATTAATACATGAAATTAATAGCTATTAAATATCTACTTAAAACAGAAACTGGGATGGTACCGGGTCGCAAAGCTGGAATTCCAGGGGGCTTTTTCCCAACATTTATGGATGAACATCTCCCAGGAACGTCCAGGATGTCGGTTTTATTCACCAGGATCCGAGAGCACTTTCAGAACTCGGCTGAATTTCGGGAAATTCATCCAACGTGAGTAATTTTCCATGTCTTTCCCAACTGATTTCCGATTTATCAATGATGTATTCCACACCTGTCCCACTTTTCATTCCAAGTGTGGATTTTTCACAATTCCCTTAAATTTTTCTAAGTCCCACTGTATTCCTGACCTGGTAAAAATGCCCAATATGGAATTTTCACAATTCCCCTAAATTTTTTCTAAGTCCCATTGTATTCCAGGCCTGGCAAAATGCCAAGTATGGATTTTTCACAATTCCCTTAAATTTTTCTAAGTCCAATCATATTCCTGGCCTGGTAAAAATGCCCAATATGGAATTTTCACAATTCCTTTAAATTTTTCTAAGTCCCATTTATTTTTCTAAGTCCAATCATATTCCTGACCTGGCCAAAATGCCAAATGTGGAATTTTGACAAATCCCTTAAATTTCTCTAAGTCCCATTGTATTCCTAGCCTGGCAAAAATGCCCAATATGGAATTTTGACAATTCCCTTAATTTTTTCTAAGTCCCACTGTATTCTTAGCCTGGCAAAATGCCCAATATGGAATTTTGACAATTCCCTTAAATTTTTCTAAGTCCCATTGTATTCCTGGCTTGGCAAAATGCCAAGTATGGATTTTTGACAATTCCTTAAGTCCTACTATATTTTGGGCTTGGCAAAATG
>VZRJ01005121.1:0-26971 GCA_013397565.1 Ptilonorhynchus violaceus | reverse complement strand
CTTATCTCAACCCATGATCTCTGACTTTTTTGCATTCAGTTTGGGTGGGGGGAGGGGAAGCTAGTGGCGGTGTGGTTTTAGTGGGATTACTAAATTGAGGAATACCGTTCCTAAACCACAACAGTCTTGTCGTCCTGCACGTTATACCTATGTATGTAGCCCCACGCTGAGGATCACACCATAGAGGAAGAGCCTTATGACATATTAAGCTTTATTTGCACAGAAAAATCACACGATCGCATTCTGGCCACCTTAGTTTTCCACTCCTGGTAGATAAACCTCTATTTGTAATAAGTCATCACAATGTTCAATCTGAGGCCCAGCATCTGGGACCGTGTTGCTGCCCTCAGTTCTCATCCCTCCCACAAGGTAGTGACTGCTGTGATTACTGAAGTGAATTTCTATTGGGCCCATATTGGTAAGGAAAAGCATAACGAGACCTTGAAGGACTAGTAAATTTAATCACAAGTCTTGAGTTCTTTGTCACAGACCTGCCAGAGACTTCTGCTGCCTGACCATCAGGCACCATTTATCTTCTTTAGGGTACAAGAGTGGCTCACAGGAAATTCAAGACCTTTCTTCAGAAAAGTCTGTTGACTTAATTGTTTGGAGAAATAATTTCCTGAGGGCAGATTTACCAATATGTTCTTCCTCTGCTCCTCTGCATGAGAGACAGACTGAAAAACACAGTTGTTTCTGATTCTTACTTTTCCAGGGATCCCTAAGAAGATGTAAATCTGAAAAGGATTGCTGTACTCCTGCCCGTGAGACCAGTGCAGAAGACTAGAAGAGTGTGGCAGCAGTTCAGCTGTCAGCACCTGTAAGCTTGAGTTTCCTTCCAAGCCCTAGTTAGTTTTGGGGTTTGGCAAGCAGATAAAGAGACACAGAAATACATTTGCAGTCACTTCTGAGTGAAAGCTACATGGCCATAGCTTTGTCTCAGGCATAGTATATTGAAGTGCATGATTTTGTTTAGAAAGTCATATTAATTTATGGTTGTGGCTGCAGTCTGTAAGAAACAAAATATGTCACTCTTCCCAGAGTCACATATCGGCAGATGGGTAAATAATTCTGTTCCATGCCTCTCCTGTTTTTCTGGGAAAAATGAACAAACATACACATCTGTATTCATATAAAGATCTCTACACCTATACGCCTTCATGTTTTCATGTACAGAAATCCACACTTTCATGCTGACAAGCATGGTGGCAGCTAAGGTACTTCTACACCCCTATTTAACAGGAGATTTCAAAGTAATGTCCTTCAAAACTCCCGTAATACTGGAACCAAGTCCTGATTTCTTCTGCCTGCCTACTTGTCTTTCTTGAGCTTGCTTATAACAAGCAGTTCCAAGATAATGCAGACCTGCAGTCTTCCATGCTAGTGCCAGTAATGGTATTATAAACTTAACAACTATTATGCAACTTAACTTGTTTGCATTCTAAATTCTCTTTCAGTTCCAACTAACCCTTTATTTGCACTAAGAAGTACCAAACTTTTCCAAATATTTCTGAAAAATCCCTTCCCACACTTACAAGTGATACAGTATCCTATCTGGAACTGCATGTACACTCATTGAAGGACAATAAACAATATTTCTCATCTGCTGTTTGAAACACAAATTCAGAGGCTGTGTGATATAGTAAAAAAGCACCATGAGAACTTTTTGTAACACAGCCCACATCCCTCCTCCGGGCATTCTGAAGAAGCAAATAGACACATTTGCTGACCACAGCAAATTTTTAAGAATCCTGTTGAGCACTAGTAGTAATACTTTTATCAGTATTAGATATTAGGTCTCCAGAGATAAGAATTTATTTTCTTTTTTTTCAAGCCAGCTTTCACTGACTGTGAAGGTAAGTTTGGAAGCATATAGAAATCCCTGCTGTTGTTCTGGGACACCTTCACCTAAAAAGATTAACTCACCATAAAGTAACATTCTAATCAGAAATTTGACCTGGCAAATTTCCAGCACAAACTTTGATTGGGTCCAAGAGACTTCCAGTCTATATCTTTTAGCCTTAAAAATTCAACCTGGAATTTATGAATTTGAACATTTTTGTCCTTTACTTGCTGTTGGCCGAGCAAACAACGCAACTGACGTGAATTTTGGCTTGCAGGTATCCATCTATGGGTCAGAATTGAACCTGTTCACTTGCTCACTGTTCAGTTCTCTGGTGCCAGGTGCCATAACATGCTGTGGGCATTAAAGTTTCACACACACTGTATAGAATCATTGCACTAATTTACTTCTTAAACAATTAGAGAAGATGTCTAGCTATCTTAATGAACTTTCAAGTATCATTATTGTATATGAATAGGAACAATATGACATTCTGAATATGATTTATTTGTGGTGCCACTGCTTTCAGCAAAATTAAAAATGGATATGGAAGTCATATTTGAATAACCTTAGACCATAGCTTCTGTTGGAAATTGTACAGATACATCACAAGTAATATATAATTGATCAGAAAATATTTAAATCAGTAAATCTGGTTGCAGCATTTTCAAAAAACACGTTTTCATGAAAATATCCTGAATGTCCAAGCTGAAATGCATGAAAGACTTTAAGTTAGCTCTGTGGTGTTTTTGCTGGAAAGATTTTAAACATCCTAAGTCCGGCATATATTTCAGTTGAGAGAAGATGAAATTGAAGTTCTGAATAATTTATCCAGAAAATGATAATTACGATGCAATTTTCTGTGTGAAAATGCTTTAAAAATGTTGGTTTTACTCCAGTGCAGAAGAGAAACAGACTTTAGAAACTTGACTGTTATAATGAAATTGAATTCTTGCCTTTTACCATCTGTAATAACATCATTGTTTTCCAGAGGATTACAAAACTAGACTCAAAATATTTATTCAGACAACAGTACTGTTTAGAACCTCTTCTGCCAGTGGATCTCAAGTGCAATTAATTAAGCCTTGCAATACTCCAGCCATAAACATCACATCTGCATACTACAGAAAATACAGCGAAGACATTCAATGATTTCCTGTCAAACTAGTAGCCTACCATGGAAATCATATCTCCTAGCTGTTCTTCAACCTGAACACAACAGTTATCATATTCTAGGAGCTAATGACTATCATTAAGTCAATACAAAATATTACTTTTCACAAAAGAAGTCTCTGTAAGTCTCAGAGGAGACATAAGCTAAAAAGAACCCTTATTTAGTTAGTGACTTGCTGTCTGTAAGAAGGGAAGTTCAAAATAATTTATTTTCTTTTTTGGAAAATAAGCTAGTTCAGCATTGAATCATCACCTTGGGATGATTGGTTAAACACTCAGGAGCACAGGTAGTGTTTTCCTTGGTCCTTCCAGTAGCAAGGAAGAAAAACTAAAGGGCAGACCTATCAGACCAACACATGGCTCCAAGTCTGATCTAATTGGAAAAATTTTGAGCTTTTTGACCCTGGGATGGTGTATTTAACACCTGGTCTACGAACATCCGATAGGATGCACCTTTCTCAGAGAGGGAAAAGAGTTCTAGCATGGAAGCTAGCAGTACTCATTGGTAGAACTTTAAACCAGATTTGAAGGGGGAAAGGGACAAAGCCATGCTTGCCAATGATAAGCAATGGGATGGCACACCAAAACTTGAGTAACTGAGTGCTAGAGGCATCCTCCAGTCTGCTCCAGGAGGTGTTACCTACTATGAACCACACTGGAAATGTTTCTACACAAACACATGCAGCACAAAGCTCAAAGCCTTGGTCCAGTCCCAGAGATATGACCATTGGCGTAAGTGAATCCTAGTGGCACGAGTCATGTGAGTGTTGTACCATGTTGGATGGTTACAGGAACTTTAGGAGGGATAGGCAGGGCAGGTGATGCAGGTGGGTGACATTGTGTGTAATGGAAGACTGGAATGTATGGAGCTTGCAGCTGGCAATGGCACAGTTGAGAGCCTCTGGGTAAGGATTAAGGGACAAACAAACACTGTGGATGTCAGCATGAGAGTCTACTATAGACCATCTAGCCAGGACGTTAACACCTGAATTATTCTTCAAGGAACTAAGGGACACCTGTAAATCAGCTGTCCTTGTCCTGACAGAGGACTTCAGCTTGCCAGATGTTAACTTTGAAAACCACACAGCTGGCACAAACAGGTCTAGAAGATTCCTAAAACACCTGGATGATAACTTCATGGTACAGATACTGAGGCAGGTGACTAGGAAAGATGCCCTCCTTGATTTGTTGCTTGTTAATAGAGAAAGTCTCATGAGTGAAGCTGTGATTGGTGCTGTCTTGGCCACAGTGACCATGAAGCAATCAAGATTAAAATCTCTGTTGTCAGTTGGAAAAGTGCCAGCAAAACTTCAACCCTGGACATGGGCAGAGCAAACTTCAGGCTGCTCAGAACAATAGTGAGAAAGGTCTTGTGGGAAAACGTTTTTGAAGGTACTGGTGTCCATCAATGCTGGTCGCCTTTTAAGCATCTCCTCTGAAGGGCACAGGAGTTGACCAAGGGAAGACAGCTGATGTAATGTGTTTGAATTTCAGTAAAGCTTTCAATACTGTCTCTCACAGGGTCCTTCTGGACACAATGTCCAGCACACAGCTGGATAAACATCACGTGGTGGGTGAGCAACTGGCTCATGGTTTGGGCACAAAGGCTTATAGTGAATGGGGTGACATCAGACTGGGGACCTGTCAATAGTGGAGATCCACAGGGCTTCATCCTCAGCCCTCTGCTCTTCCACATCTTCATAAATGACTTGGACATAGGACTGGAAGGGATACTGAGCAAATTCAAAGATGAGACAAAACTGAGAGGAGCTGTTGACTCCCTTGAGGGCAGGGAGGCCCTGCAGAGAGACCTCAACAAATCAGGGGCCTGGNCTGGGGCGGCCCCACCTCGAGTGCTGGGGGCAGTTTTGGGTGCTACAATATAAGAAGGATGTAAACCTATTACAGTGTGTCCAAAAGAGGGCTACAAAGATGGTGGAGGGCCTTGAGAGGAAGTCGTATGGGGAGGGGCTGAGGTCGTGTGTTCTGTTCAGCCTGGAGACGAGGAGGCTGAGGACAGACCTCATTGCAGTCTACAACTTCCTCGTGAGGGGACCAGCGACAAGACCCGAGGGAAACATTAATACAACTAACAACATTCTCATTATGTCAGGAAAGGTTTAGGTTGGATACTAGAAAAAATTTCTTCACCCAAAGGGTAGTCGGGCACTGGAACAGGCTCCCCAGGGAAGTGGTCACAGCACCAGCCTGACAGAGTTCAAGGAGCATTTGGACAATGCTCTCAGGCACATGCTGAGACTCTTGAGGATGGTGCTGTGCAGGGCCAGGAGTCAGATTTGAAGAACCTTCTGGGTCCCTTCCAATTGAGGATGTTTTATGGTTCTATTCTATGAGTCTATTATTGTAATCAAGAGATGCATCTTTTATTTATTAAGTAAGAGACCACTATTACATCTGAAATGTGGACTAATTATTCTAAAAGCATTAATCAATTTGTTAAGAACTTTTAGGTAATAATGTAGTCTCTTTGTTGCTGCTACAGTAAGATTTACCTCACATAACCATAATCTGCTCACTGATACAAACACCACCTCCTTTTAGTTAATTTCAGGAAAGCATTTTAGAAGTACTCTAGGCCAAAAAGGGATGATAAACAATTTTGAGACGGAAAATTGAAGTGGATTGATTAGGAGCAATTTTTTATGTTTTACACAATAAAAAGATGAACTACATGGTTCATGGAGACAATTTGCAGAGCAACCTCTTCTCTCTAATTGCTGCTAGACTAATGTAGAAGCACACTCCTAGAAAGTAGAGAAATCCATTTACCCAATCACATAATTTAAGCAGTGAACAGAAGTAGTGGATTTTTCCATTACCTTTCATATTAGCTTTGCTACATTCCACCTGTGACCCTCATTTTAAGAGTGCTATGCTCTTTTAAACAATTTTGTAAGCATAATAAAGTTCCACTTCAAAATTTTTCAAAGTAGACTAAGGACATTTAAAAAAACCATAATTAGGGACATAACCAATCTCACTAATTCCTGGTAATGTACTGTAAAACCAAATTATTTGCTAAGAGGTCTAATAAATTCTCATCTTCACCGTCAAAAAAGAACATTTCCTGTATTTCCTTTGGAACAAAAACTAGTTACTATTCTCTTCTGAATACCTTTTGGTTGTCTCAGGATCTGCAAATTTTGTTTTTAGTATTGTTTGAGGGTTTGGGTTTTTTAACAGGAGATAGAAAGAGTACTATTTAAATCAAGATAGAATTTATTTTCTTTTAGTACTGTTCACATGATAATAGCTAATTGTTTGTTGCTGGAGAGATAAAAACTCCACACAATGTATGAAGTCACAGTACATAGAAAAATTAGCTTTATGTTCCAGATGTCTCCACTCAGGACCATTTCTATTAATTGCTGGAACTGCATTAAAGAGAATAACATCAGCAAAAACAACCCTGAGAGCAGAAGTTGATTCTGGGCAGTGTTTTAAGTTTTTTATTGAAATAAGTACTTGTTTTAAAAGGTATTTTCTAAAATACTCAGAAGGAAAATGAAAAAAATATATGAAGAAAGTATTCTTCATTATTTCGTAACAAAAGCAAACAACATCACTAGCAGTGTCAGGTTCCCTAGAAGGCTGAAATACTTTTATACATTGTTTTCTGATCCCCAGAAATCTTTCATCTTTCCTGATGAAATTTATAAAATAAGTGCAATGTATTGTGACACTGCCAAATATTTTCTGTGGTGTAGCAAGACCAAATCAAAGAATTATTTCAGGAATAACTGCTCTAATTCTGCATTACACACACAAAGGCCCCCCAAAATCTGAAAAACTTACAGCTTTCACAGTGGGATAATTAAGGTCTGTACAGAGAAAATAGAAGAACTGAAACTGTCACCTTATTTTTTTCTAATTACAGCAGCTCTACTTATAACACATTAATACAACTAACAACATTCTCATTGCAGAATGCTCTGTTTTAAAAGTCAGAGAAACCTGCTACTTCCTGAAATCTGTATTAACCTTATCTGCAGTAATTCAAAACAAACGTTAAATATCTGCTACTTGTCTAAATACTGATTTGAATACATTATTTAGATACCATAAGAGCAAGGTTAGCATGGATACATTAGTGCTATATGATTTGCTGGTATTTCGGCAGTACCTAGGGTTCTAAAACAGGCCTCACAATCACCTGGTTGAGATGTTTGGGAAAAAAAAGAGAGGAGTTAGTAAATGTAAATTTTACAGACGCACGTTTTAATTAATATATTACACATACATAAACACAGGACACAATGCTTTTAAAAAAGTTAGCATCTTGAAAAAGGGTCAGCAATTTTAGTCTGCCTGCTGCATGTGCTGGTAATCCCATATACATAAAGGATTTACTGATGATTTAGATAAGATGAGCTAAGTAAATCACACTTGAAAGGAATATGACTTCTCCAAACCATACACAGCTCATGACCTACTCCAGGAAAACGGAATGAGTGAAAAGAGAGGCTATGATGTCCTGTCCGAACAGCAGGAATTGGAATAGCAAAAACTGTCAAGCAAGAACAAACTTGATTGTTAATATGCAAAAGGGATTCTGATAAGCAAGGTTGCAGATTTGTACAACGTAGGTAGGTAGGTAGATAGACAGATAGATATAGACAGATAGATATAGATATGGGTAAATATATACTGACATTTAAAACCAATTTACTAAAGAAGCAACTTCTGCAAACTAAGAGATACTGTATTTTAAAATTAGATTGTGACTTTGAAACTGGAAAACCTCCCATATTTTAGTACTGGAGGTAGTTGTCAGCAGTTAATGTCTTTGTGGATTCAGTTCTGGATATCATAAAGGTTTCCCTTTCTGCTGCAGTGACCACATCTTTTCCATTTCTTTCTAATGAATTGCATAGTTTGCAGTCCTAAAATTAAAACTATGCAAAGAAGCCCAGTTTATATCAGAGATGCCTTAAGATGTGATTGCTAAGGGACAGGAGATATGCCAGAAGTTCCCAGTATAAATAGGATTCCATCAACAAAAAATGCTGTGGAAGGTGCATTCTACCACTATCTAAGTGGTAGATGCAGCAACTATACAGCTGTGGATAAGCCAAAATGGCACATTTGTAGATCATAGTCCACTTCTGTTACGATAAAAAAAGGCTTTCAAGTAAGCCCACTTCTTCTAGGTCTAACTGCATCCACCCCTGGGACAGCTTTGGGAATATCTCAAGTGTTGGTACTCTTCAAAAGGAAAACATTCTGTTTTGACCCTAAAAAAACTTTATAGCTGGTTATAATTTTGCAGCCATACAAAAATGCATTTGAAAGGATCTACCTCTCTTGTCTCTATTTCTGTTATCTCTATGCTCACAGGCACTGCATTGCCTGTTGTTTTCTGCCAAACCATCAAACTCTTATTTTTTTCCAGCCTTGCAAGTTTCCAGTCTTCCAAATTTTAGCATCTGCCCATTAACCATCACCTTACAGTTCATGCTCACACTTTCCCCATCTGTTCAAGGTTCTCGCTTTAGTTATCCTTCCCTTCTGCTTCTGCAAGTCTCCAGATAACCAAATTTCCTTTTTCTCTGTCTATCTGACCCTTGCCTTCATCTTGCATCTCCAGTTTTTGCCTTCTGCTGTTCTGTCCGGGTTCTCAGAAATTCAAGACTGTCCTCTGCACCTGGACAACCCTTTACAAAAATATGATTTGTTGTATCTTGCATGATTTCTTTTCCTCTAGCCTCTGCCTTTCCCTTACTTTCTGTCTTCTGAAAACTCAGTCATCTCCACCTCATTGGCCCGTTTTTCTCTTTCAGAAGTTGAGGTCTGCAGTGCAGGAAAAACTCCTTTCCTCTTAGCTGTTGTGCTGTGTGCCAGAGTGCCACTGGTGTCAGTGACAGCAATTACAGGGAAAGTCCTCAGCAGTCATTTCAGTTTAAGAGGCAGCACACAATGTGCAGCGCAGTTAGAGCAGAGTGCCCTTAAAGGGAGGGGCTGTGTGTGTAAATTGGTTACCATCAGAAACCCCACTTTCAACAGAGTGTCCATAAATATAGAGAGTATACCAAAGTAAGACGACAGTGCTGCCTCTCTTCCAGCTGTTATGTGGTTACCTGAAATCGAATAAAAATGAAAATCCTTGACTTTGCAGGAAAGTGAGCGTGGAGAAAAGTTTGAGAGTATGCATCCTCGGGCTGGAATATCAGTAAGTAAACAAAAAAAGTTAATATTTTTGAGATGTAATATAAAAAAGTAGTTACACAAGTATCCTGCTTCTCAGAGCAGAAATACCTACTCTACTCCCACTACTGTTTTCCCATCGACTTCTTATTCATCACTTAAAACACTGGAACAAGAAGGAAACATGATAGAAAACTGCTGCATTCTGATAATCTTCATCTTGTAAAATTATCACCTTCAATTGTCTTCAGGACTGCAAACCAAAAGGCAGAAAACCAGCTTTTTCTGAACAAAGAATTTATCTTACTTGATTTCCTGTATCTGAAAGGGCAGACTAGAGGTACCCAGCCCCCTGAGATGGAAGACAGGGGTAGGGAGCAGAATGAAGTTCCCAAAGAGAAATGGCCAGTGACTTACTACGTCACTTGGACACACACAGGTCTACAGGGCCAGATGAAATCCACCAAGGATACTGAGAAGGCTGGTGAAGGTGTTCTCTGAGACACTTTACATCATTTATCATCAGTCCTTGCTGAAAGGGAGGATCCCAGATGACTGGAGGTTGGCCAATGTGATGCCCATCTCCAGAAGGGTCAGAAGGAGACTTGAGAGAACTACAGGCCTGTCAGTCTGACCTCAGTACCAGGGAAAGTTAAAGAGCAGATGATCCTGAGTGTTATCACAAGGTATTTGCAGGACAGCCAGGAGATCTGGCCCAGCCAGCAGGGGTTTGTGAAAGGCAGGTCCTGCTTGAACCACCTGATCTCATTCTATGACAGGGTGACCCACTTAGCGAATGAGGGAAAGGCTGTGAATATTGTCTATTGGGACTTTAATAAAGCCTTTGACACCACTTCCAACAGCATTCTCCTGAGAAACTGGATGTTCATGTCTTGGATAGATGCACTGTTCAGTGGGTTAAAAACTGCCTGGATGGCTGGGCCCAGAGAGTGTTGGTGAATGGAGTCACATCCAGTTGGTGGTCAGTCACTACTGGTGTTCCCCAGGGATCAGTGTTGGGGCCATCCTGTTTAATATCTTGATCAAGGATCTGGATAAGTGGATCGAGTGCATTTGCTAAGCCTGCAGGTGACACCAAGTTGGGTGGGAGTGTTGTTCTGCTGGAGGGCAGGAAGGCTCTGCAGAGGGATCTGGACAGGCTGAGAACAGTACGAGGCTCAACAAGGTGAAGTGCCAGGTCCTGCACCTGAGTCACAACAGCCCCAGGCAGCACCACAGGCTGGGGGCAGAGAGGCTGGAAAGCTTCCCAGGGGAAAAGGACCTGGGGGTGTTGGTTGGCAGCAACTGAACATGAGCCAGCGTGTGCCCAGGTGGTTGAGAAGGTCAGTGGCACCCTGGCTTGTGTCAGAAATAGTGTGGCCAGCAGGACTAGGAAAGGGATTGTCCCCCTGTACTTTGCCCTGATGAAGCTGTACATTAAATGCTGTGTTCAGTTTTGGGCCCCTCACAACAAGAAGGACATTGAGGTGTTGAAGAGTGTCTGGAGGAGGGCAACAGAGCTGGGTAAGGGTCTGGAGCACAAGTCCAGAACTTGAGGAGTGACTGAGGGAGTTGGGGGTGTTTAGCCTGGAGAAGAGGAGGCTCAGGGGAGACCTTATGGCTCTCTACAACTCTCTGAAAGGAGGGTGCAGCCAGGTGGGGGTCAGCCTCTTCTCCCAGGCAACCAGTGACAGGACAAGAGGAAATGGCCTCAAGTTGCTCCAAGAGACGTTTAGATTGGATGTCAAGAAAAATTTCTTCAGTGAATGGGTTGTCAAGCATTGGAGCAGGCTACCCAAAGAAGCGGTTGAGTCACCATCCCTGGAGCCATTAAAAACATGAGTAGATGTGGGACTTAGGGACATGGTTTAGTGGTGGACTTGGCAATGCTGGATGAATGGTTGGACCTGATGATCTTAAGGATTTTTTCCAACTTGAATGATTCTATGATTCTAAGTAAAGCATTGTTTCATGTCTTAGGGTTAGGATTAAGGGTTAGAGGTTATGGAGTTTGTTTAGGTAGTTAGGGTTGTTTTATATTTGGGGTTATTAGGCTTGGTTTATGTTTCCTTGTATTATGTGTTATGTTTTTACTATTACATACTTAAGAGTTCCAACTGAGTGTAGAAAAACAGTATCAGACACTTCAGTTAAAAAAATGCAATTACAAAAACAGTACAAATGTTAATGAATTTATAGTTCAAGAGCACAAAACAGGAAGAATGTGAGAAAAAATAGTATGAGAAGTACACACAACAGTAAAGTCAGAAACGGGAAGATAGGATTAAATTACGTGTAAGGCTTCTGTGTGATTGAGATACTTGTTCTTAGCAATATAACTAGTTCTGTGTATTTATTTCTCTAACCTAATGAAGATTTTCCTTAGACTAGCTCTATCTATCCTCACTGAATGTATCAGTTATCAAAAAGATCTTTCAAACAATACTATAATTACCACTTCATGTAGCTTTCCTATGAATGCCAAATGATTATTAATTAATATTGTGCTGATAAATGCTACTTTATATATATTCAGTTAGTTTTCTAAATCACTTTTCGTACTTAGATTAACCTGTGTGGAGATTTTTGGATGTCGTTGGGGTTTTTTGGGTTGTTTTTACTGTTTAACTAATACTAATGATATGTGGATTATGGCATTAACTGTACTTCTGTTAGACACTGTGCACATACCAGATTTTTTAAAACCAGATTATTTTGATCAAGCTGTGTGTGGCAACAGAAAGGGGGAAGAATGTAAGAAAACTAGGAATATATCTTATATTGACAAAATATTTGTTCTTTGTACGTAAGTGTCGCAGTACCTGAATCAGAGATGGTATACAAGAATTAAACTTTAACCAACATTTTATATTCACTAAAGTTTCTGGTGTAGGTATAGTCCAATTATCTCATTTTCTTGATTTCCCACAAGGGACTATTAAGTGCAAAGATACAGCCTCTGGCTGATGATGTCCACAAGCCTAAGATTGGTGAAAGATTTAGGGAGGTAACACTTTACACTTGCCATGCTACACTCCACATGTAGTACTAGACATTTCAGAGACAAAATCCTGAATTACATGGGTTATTGATACCAAACTTTACAGGCTTCCTTTATTGTTGGTTATATATTAAAAAAAAAATTAAAAATTTCATGCGGTTGACCTACTATTCCACCAGAAGTTAATATTTGAATTCTTGCGTATGAGTTTATTTTGTTTACAGATGGTTTACACTGGAAGTGTCGAAAATCACATTTTGTGTTTGCCACATCATTGATATACTTTTAGTAATGTATTCTGAGAACTTGTTTGAATACATGGATTGGAAATTCTCATTTAAAGTAGAACAGTTGTTTAGCAACTTTAAAATTTAATTAGAACCCTTCCCTGCATTTCATTATGAGGTTATTTCATAATTACTCAGCAGGCCCTGGGTATTTACTAATGCAGAAGTGACAATACATGACACGGCTGAATTACAACTGCACAGCTGGAGAAGATACTTTGAGAAATAAAGAACAGATAAATGCACTATTTAAAAAGCATCAAGGGAGACCTCAGCATTGAGAATCCTTCCTCACACTTCACCCAGGCTTCCCTTCACTGTTTTAAATAGTGCTACGAAACTCAGCATGGTTGTCTGTCTTCTAGTTAGAAACAGTTGGTTCTTTACTTATGCAGCTTAGAGGAATTGGGATATTGGTACCTAGAAGAAAGTTATGCTCCTAACCAATGGAGAGATAAGCAAACTGTTGCAACAGACCCTGTACTCATTGCGTTGAGTTTAGTGCAGTGAGTGAACAGAGTGGTGTAGAATTGGGTTTAAAATATGCTAAGACACATTACATTTTGTTTTTCTTTGGGAGTAAAGTCCTAAACATACAATTTCTTTTGCTTGAGTGATACTTGCATTGCATGCCTCTCTGAATTCTGACATGAAAAATGAAGTTAACACCATGATTCGACACTGTTTAAAGGTTTATTAAAGGTAATGTTTTATTACACTAATGGTTGGACTGATGATCTTAGAGATATTTTCCAACCTCAACAATTCTATGATTCTGTGTTACTGTCTCTCATAAAGACAAACATATTACTATTGTTGTTGTTACATTATTTTTGTCCTCATTCACAGAAGTACAGTATATACTTTAACACTTCCAGAGGCAAGAAATTAAAGTTCTGTGGTACGCCTATGAGAAAATAATGATTCACTGTGACTTCCTTTCTCTTTTGATAGCAAAATTTCAAGAAGAAAAACCAGCATGGATACTAAGCCCCCTCAAATTAAGCAATTTATTCCAATTATTTTGTATATCTTCAGTGGTATCTTTAATCAGTATTAATATGTACGATTTTCATTTTTAGCTTCTGCAGTTGAATTGGGCTTTCTGCAATCACTTACAGTTCTCAACATCACAGACAACTTTTAATTTCCCTTTTTTCATCCTCCTTTGTTTATTATTCTTTACTGCTCCTAATAAAGACATTGTTTGGTTTGTGAAAGAAAACAAAGCATACAGTAAGTTTTTCTCATTTTGATATTCAGAGCTCAACCTCTTAGCTTCCTTCCTTTCTGTTCTTGACTTGGCCTCTTCCTTTATTTTCATCCTTTTCTCCTCCTGCTGATTCCAAAGGATGCCTGTTGCTATATTTCAGGAGAACAGCGGCTGTGGCTGCACACACAATAAACCGGCATATGCAGCTCTCCAGGACCCTCCCCCTGCTTCTTTCCACCCCTGCAGCATTTCTTCCTTTGTACCTCAGGGTACTGATTTAAGCTAAAATCCAGCCCAACAACTACAGAGAATTTTTAACCCAGTGGTTAATGGTGATGGTTGTGATTGTTTTTAACCCAGCCACAGAAGACAGTATGCAAGCATGAAAACAGGGCCAGGAAAGGTTTAATACCTTCTTTTAGTAGCCAGGATGGTTCACACCGTCTAAAGCAAACACAGAACCAAGATATTAAATGATCAGGTCCTTAATTTTTTTTCAGTCAGCCAAATTCCACCTAGATTTTTGGTGCAACTTGGGCATTATTTTATTAACTGGGGTTATTACACAGCTTTCTGCAAAATGGCAAAAATTATACCAGCTTAAGCATCCTAATACCGCAATGTCCAACAATTGTCAGACTGTGTCCATTGTACCACAAGTAATGTAGTTGTGCTGAACCTGTTCCTGATAAAAACCAAACAAATTCACTTTGTGCCTGAAAAACATCAATTACCCCAGGCATCTGAGAGGTTCTCAGCCCTCTCGTGTAGAACAAATATAAAAGTTTTCTGTTTCAACAACATTCTAGACAAGACAGAATGGTAAAAAAAAATACAGCAGCCTTAAGCTTTTGGCAGATGAATTCTGCTATGAGAGGGCCCAATAAAAATTTTGCTACTAATTGCTCTGTGAATACCACTAGAGCAACATCAAGTGCCCCATACGTGTAAATCACATTGCTTCCTTGCCTAGGACAGCAACTTTTGTTATTTAAATAGACTTTCCTACAGAAACCAAATTAAATTAAATCAGTAAATATTGCTTGGTGGGGTTTTTATGTTGTTTTATTTAACCTTTTGCTTTTTTTCCCTTCCAGTCAAGTAAGGAAACATCTTGCTAAAATACACTTCCTTAAAGCAACCTGACTTTCTCGCCAACCACCCTTTCCTTTTCCAGCAACAAATTCTCCTCCTCTAACAATCCCTTACACTCCCCAAATGAAGTCAGAAACACAGACACACAATTTCCCAATATTAGAATATGCTTCTGTCATGATAAAAACTTTGTTTGCTTACTTCAATCACAGAACATCTTTCTTAAACTTTTAAATCCTTGGTATAATACAATATGAAAGTACTGAAAGTATTTCTTGGGAAGATCTAAAGTAGTAAATTACACTGAAGACATAATATTGGATTTTTAGATTCAAAACTATTCATTTCACAAAATAATGAATCTTCATAAATAATGTAAACTGATTTAATCCAGTTTGACCTTATCAAAACATTAATTTTTTTCCTTATCACTCATTTTCATGTATCTTCAGATGAAAAAAACTTCTATAAAGACAGCTTCCCTCTACAAAGAAGCAGAAACAGATGCCCTAATATTTAATTTCTGTCTACAAGACAGTGGTTTCATAAAAGCTCCATCAATACATAGCATACTATTGAATCATCACAGATTCTGTGTCATATGGATAAATTACTACTAAAAATATGGAAAACATATAAATACATAGACATGCTGCATTTTGTATATTTGTTTCTGTCAACACAGAGTGATTAACAATACTTACATATGGAGAAATAGTACTTAGCAGTCAGTATTCCCAATTATTCTAACTCTTTATTTTTGCACATGTACCCAGGGCCTAATTTACTGATTATTATAAAGGCCATTATGAAGATATCATTAGATCAAACTAACTCCCAGTTCTATTTTTCAAATAACAGAAATGGAAGAATAGTCACTGAATCAGGAGTTCTAAATGCAATTGGGAAAATAACAGTCACCTAACTGGTGTCACCTTACAGAAGGAAACCAGTAGGGCTTTTTGGTCTCTTGATTAGTCATCAACCATCACCAATATTAGACGGTAGAAAAAGTACTCTGCTAGAGATAGAGGATTATTTCACACTGTTCTCTCTTATTTTTCATTAAAAGATTATAAGTCGTATTTTGCAACCCTACTATTAGAAAATAAGAAGGTCGTAACGTCATAAGACCCTAGTACTAGAAAATAAGAAGGTCATAAATAAAAGATCAACCTGATTTTAAAAATACCATGAGCATCAGCCTCATGTTCTTTCCCGAATAGCAACAGACCCGGTAAGACACCTGCTTATGTCCTATTTTGTCTTTGCCTGCACTATCAAAAGTGATCCTATAGCACTTTAAAGCTGATGCTTGCCTTTGTATCAGGCCACCTGTAAAACAAAAAAGTAAAACCTATTTCAGTGCTCTTCCATACACTAACATTTATTTTAAAGTAATCTAATACTTATACAGGCCCTTACTGCACAAGTGCTTTGCAGAATATTCTTGGCAGCTCAAAGGAATTTTACGTCAGTATTTACACTTGACTTGTCGATCTGTAAATAAAAGGTTTCAGACAAAACACATGCGATTTCATAAAAAGGTATCTAATGACAGATTATTTGAATGCTTTAAGTTACACACAGACCCTTATTTACACTTTCTATTTAATGACACTTTCTTGTTTGGAGAAACTCTATGAGGGAATTATACTAATAGCTGGTACAAGGAGGTAAATTACCTAAATATGTGCTTAGGCAGCCAGCAGCATTAGGGCTGCTGTTTCTCTTTACAATAAATGATAGATTTGTTGTTTAATAGCAATAACGTGTGCCCAAATTTTATATATAGTATGTATCTGTTAAATGATGATTGTACTATAATTGTAAGCATAAAAATAAATTGTTGTAGGAGAAGAAAAGTCAGTTGTGAATATTTAGCTTGTAATTATATTTATTTCCTAACTGTTGTTAGTGGAGTAAAACATTTCCTCTCAATTACCACAAATCACACTCTTTTCCATCACAGATTCTTTGAACATATGTATATTTTCATCTTAGCATTTTAATGGCTTTTTTTAATTTGAAAGTATGCTTTGTGAAGGCTGTGATTCTGTCAATACTTTAAAAGTGAGATCACTTTCATATTCTGCAGTTAGTGCTACCATTGCCTCATTCTTGGACTCTAATTATCAACATCAATAAAAGAAGTCCTTTACTCTTTAAGCAGAAATAATAATCTGCTTTTCACAGAATAATCATAGAACTGTCAAGGCTGGGAGAAACCTTTAAGATCATCCAGTCCCACCATCCAGTACTACCACTGTAACTCCTAAGTCACTAAACCACATCTGCCAGCAACAGATCCAGACTCTTCTTGAACACCTCCAGGGATGGTGACTCCACCACCTCCCTGGGCAACCTATTTTCTGACCACCCTAACAGTGAAAAAAATTTTTCCAATATCTAATCTGGATCTCCCCTGTCTTGTCTTAAGGCCATGTCCTCTGCTCCTCTCACTGCAGGCATGGTAGAAGAGACCAGCCCCCACCTCACTACCCCCTCCTTTCAGAGAGTTGCAAAGAGCAATGAGGTCCCCCCTGAGCCTCTCTTTCTCGAGACTAAACAAACCCAGATCCCTCAGCCATTTCTCCTAAGACATGTTTTCTAGTCCTTTCATGAGCCGTGTTGCCCTTCTCTGGACATGCTTGAGCACCTCAAAGTCGTTTTTGAAGTGAGGGGCAGAGAACACAGTTCAGGCCTACTGATTTGAGGTGCCTCACCAGTGCCCAGCACAGGGGGACAATCACTGTCCTGGTCCTGCTGGCCACACTATTCTTGAAAGAGGCCAGGATTCCACTGGCCTTCCTGGGCCCACTGTTGCCTCATACTGAGCTGGTTTCAGCCAGTACCCCCAAGTCCCTTTCTGCCACACAGCTCTCAAGCTGCTCCTCCCCCAGCCTGTACCACTGCATGGAGTTGTTGTGACCTGAGTGCAGGACTCAGCACTTTGCCTTATTGAGCCTCATGCAGCAGTCCTTAGCCCATTGATTGAGTCTCCCCAGGCCTCTCTGTAGAGCATTTTTTCCCCCCTATACCAAAGACTATTCTCATCCTAGGAGAAAATTCAAACCTACTAAGTGTGCAAACAGAAAGAAGTTAACATGGCAGGGTGTTCTATACCAGCTAAATTAACTGTATTGGCTATCTCTGAGTCTGTACAAGCAATTAAGCTAAAAACACTAAATCACTGTGCAGGGAGATGTTCTTTTAGCTAGTAAGAAGCATTAAGTACAGAATGTCTCCCAGCTCCAATCTCCACCTGCAGATAAAGGTGCTCAGCAGGGCTGAAAATTAGATGCTCTCTCTCAGTCAACTGGATTGAAATTCCTCCTGCTTTTTGAATAGCCACAGAATTGAGACAAATTTTCTTTATTGCAATTACCCTGTAATCCCCATTACCCCCTGGTAAATGGGGAAATACTCTTATCCTGAAAGACCTCTAATCTGCAACTCCTTCTATGAATATCTGTCAGTTCATCCAACTCAGCTTACCTCTGGTTTATGCTGTAGTACCAATTCAGACGGTATTTGTGAAGCCTGCATTTTGCCCTTTTTTATATTTACTGAATTTTGTTGAAATCAATGTTATTTTTGACCATGAAAATAATGTAAAAGTTATATGTTTTGGTATTCACGTGCCACAAAGCAGTAGGTTTGTACACATTGCTGTGGCTTTTTAAATAGTATCATTTAGTCAAACGTTAAGTTCTTCCACCATCTCCACTGCCATTACAGTAAAACTATTTTAAAAACTATTTAAAACTATTTTAAAGCCAGCATTAACCCTGACTTGTATTACAGTATGAAACCCGTGATACAGCCTAAATAACTTACAGCTTACACAGGCAACACAGATACCAAAAGACACAGGTGATCCATGAGCAGATGACAAGAAAAGCCCCCATTTTCCCACGCCTACAAAGAGCACCTGTAGAAAAGCAGTATAACCTACTGCAAGTGACAGGACAGGGAACGTGGTGATGCTGACGAGATGACTACATGCTGAGGGCTCAGTGACCCACGTCACGGTTAAGCTGAGCAGGTGCAGGTCTGTGCTGTGCACAGTCAGTGGTGCCATCAGGTTGTGTTGGGCTGTGCAAATCTCTTGGTTGTGGGACAAGCTCTGGCAGCACATGATGTTGGAAGAGCCAGCAGGCAGATGCCACTTGTACCAGAGATTATGCCACCTGCATGGCCTTGCCTTTATCTGAAAGTGTTAGTTCTAATAACCAGTGTTTCAAATGGTATTTTAGAGTCAGAGTGTCTTTCTTACTGAGATCATATGTACCAGCACCTCTTTGTACAGAGTACTTTACCCTGCAGACACATACAACTCCCCATGGAAGCAGAGAGGGTGCTGCTGAGGATGCTGGCTCATGTCACCACAAGGCCATTCTTGATGACACTGAAAAGGTCACAGCAACCATGAGGTACCTGATGACTCGTAAAAGGCAAATGTCACACCCATCTTCAGGCAGGAGGAGCCATGGAATTACCAACTGCACAGTCTGAGCTCAGCCCCCGAGGTTAGAGCAAATCCTCCTTGAAACCATACCCAGGCACATGAAGGTGACAGTAGTTTGAAACAGTCAGAACAGGCCGACCAATGTCAAGTCATGTCTGCCCAACCTTATTCCCTCTAGGAAGAGGTTTCTGATTGTGTAGATAAGCAGCAAGTGGTAGAGAAGCTCCCACACATGGCAGGGAGGGGCAAGAAAAGGAAAGAAAGCAGTTAGTGATAGACAACCAGTACTGCATGGGTTGGACACATGGACTTCTAGAAACTTCCTGAAGTTCAACAAAGACAAACACAAATTCCTTCATCCTAGCAGAAATAACTCCATGCAATAGCATGGATTGGGAGCCAAATGGTTAGAAGGCTTTAGAGTAAGAGCCATGTGCACTTGTGGGCAGCTTGAACAGAAGTCAGCATTGTGACCTTGTGGTGGCAATGACCATCACAGCCAGCAAGCAGGTCCAAGACAGCAAGCTGCCTCCTGCTTTCAGCACTTGTGAGACTGCATGTGGAGTATTGTGTCCTATTTAGAGTTCCCTAGCACAAGAAAGCCAGTGACATAGTGAAGCAGGTGACCAGCAGACACTGCCAAGGTCATCAGGGAGATGGAGAACACAGCACTTCCTGGAAAGGATGAGAGAACCAGGTTTGTTCAGCCTTAAGAAAAGAATCAGAAACTGGACAAATTCTAACAGCAACACACTGCAATTTCACCCTGTTAGAAAACCCAGTACAATTAGGGAAAAAGTCTTTAAGGGAAAAAAAAAAGATTAAAAAGTGACAGATTGATACAAAAGTATGTTACATATACATTTATATGAGCAGCTGATTTGTAAGAAACTGTTGCCTCTTCTGTTGAATTGAAAGTTGCAATGTCAGTTTACCTTTATCCTCTCATTTGCTGTCATTACTGTTGGTATTCTGTTCCTTCTGGGACCATAACACAGAAAATTGGATCTGAAATGAGAGGTGTTACATTTTAAAGTCCTTTTTGCCCTTTCCTTTCCGATAAATACATTTAATTTAGATAATTCAGAAGTACTGTGCTATAAATCATTCTTTCCTCCCTATAGAAGAAAGCTTAGTTATTATCTTTTTATTCAGAATAGAAATGCTTAACATTATTATAGCAAGATATCAAGAAATAGAACTTTGTATTTAGAACCAAATGTTATGTTTACTGTTCCATCTAATGTTCCACAACTGTGAAAATTTCTGCTTTTGATATGACTTGAAATACATAATTCTTCTAGTGTGAAATCACATTACTGAACAGTCCAGAATACCTTTTAGGAAATCCCTTAACCTTCTCCACTGGTACTTTGAAATTACATTATCCCAGCTAGCCGTTGCTTCCTTAGAACACTGCCTGCATTCAACAAGAAGAAAGTTGCTGTGTTATAACATGCATATTTATGTCCAAACTAATATCCAGTAGGATTAGACTAGTCCTCAACCTGTTCTTGCCAACCTAGTTTATTTGGACACCTGCCACGTTTCTTGGACTAGCCACTGCCTTGTTCTACAGTTTGAGAGTGAATACTTTGAAAAGAACTAGGGCACAGCAAAGTTTCTGAGAACCTTCTTTTTTCTACCAGCTTGCCTTAGTGACAGAGCTTTTAAAGGAGATATTCTGATGCAGGTACCTGGTGCTGCCATAGCACATTTATTGGTTTCATTTTCTTTGGTAACTAAGAAAGGCAAGAACAAACTTTCATCACTAACATAGTAACATCCCTGTCACTGCGTGAGAATATTGTAGCTTTCATATATTGAAACTGAATAAGTTGAAAGTTTTCACTGTGGCCAGCAACAAAAAAAGCAGCTTCTTTGTCCCATTAAAATGAAAACATTCCTGAAGAACATGGATTCTGAAACCACAGTCAGATACACTGCAAGCGTAGAAGTCTACTTAGCCGTTGAAACAAATATAACAAGAAGTTAGTCTGTGATACAGTATAGACAAGAGATGATAGAAACAGCAAAAGCTGCTTTTTGCCAGAAAGCTATATGTAACTTGTGAGAGCAGCTGCCATGACAATTGCCTTCAGCAGCTGGTACAGGAATTCTGTTGCACTCTTCAGAAATGCGGCCATACCTCTGTTGGGGCTGCAGGCTGTGTTCTGAAATCAGCCTGCAGGAACAGTTGTTATGTGAAGGACTGTGACACACACCAGTGCCCAGCACAGAGAGGCAAATATGCACACAATACATACACACAGCACCAAAACATTAAGACTGTTGAGAGATAAGTTGATTCTGAGAGCAAATAAAGTGGATAAGGCAGGAACCAATGACTGGTATGCACAGCCACATAATCCATTTTCTGTTTGACATCAGCACTTAACTAAGCATGCTTTCTCAATATCACTAATTTAATTCCTTTTCTTGTTGGAGAAACTATGCAATATTTCTCATTAATTCTAAAAGCTTGAATGCAGATCTGGAAACCTTACACACCACAAAATTGCACTGAAATATCTGCAGAGCAGTCAAGCTGTAAACAGCTGCCAGTATTGAGATCTTCTTGCTTGCACTGGACAACATGAGTGTGGCCTTCCAGGAAGCACATCTTAAAAATGAAGACAAGGATGGGGAGGGCGAGGGGAGGGGGAGAAGAAAAAGACAAGTAACATGGCCTTTAAGGTGGGAAGGTGGGGGAGGGAGAGAACAGGAGACACATGCAATTATTTTAGCAGAGATGGCTAAACCTTAACACAAACCCAAAAAAGGAGGAGCAGGTGTGACGTCATCATCTAAACCAAACAGAACACTTAATTTGATTTTGCAGTTTGAATGATATTGCTCTTGCTTTGCACAAGCAGAGTAAAGTCTGTGGATTATTCATGCTGTTTGAACTTTAAGGACTCCTATCCTTTTACATAGTACAACAAAAACTTCAAAGGAAGTTTCCTAACTCATTACAGAAGAAATATTTCCATAAAACTGCACTAAAGGTTTACAGTCAGCTCTATTACCTTCTACACGGATTACATGAAATGAAGCTTGGTCAGTTTCCTACTAACAAGCAATTTTTCCTGAAACTGTAACTAAAGATCCAGCAAGGTAGGTTCCAGACAGGCAAAAGCTTTTGCTGTTACAGTTGTAAACGATGTACAAACTCCCAAAAGCCTCAGAAAAGAAACCCAAAGGTGATTCACTGGGTTATAATTTGCTTGGGTTCTCTTCACAGTGGGAAGGACGAGGAGAAGAAGGAAAGGGACACAGGAATGTGTGTGTTTCTAAAATGTACATAGTAAAACCCGAAAAAACCTCATGCCTCAAGCATGAAAACCCACAAGATTTCCCATGCTCCTTTCCTCCATTTTTATCTTACTTAGCAAATTATCTCTAGTTTTCCTTGAAGTCTTGAAGCATGCGTCTCAATTTGGGATTGAGCAGTAAGGTAATACTGACAATCTCTCACAGCAAATCTCAGTGGTCTAACAGACATTGCTCAGAGAAAGAAAAGGCTCTGAAAAAAGATACTGACAGGCCAATTTAAAAAAATCCCTCTCCTAGCCACCAATTTTACATTCTTTACAAACACTACCAACACTAGGCAGACTGCTCCTGTCATTGGTCCCCCTATTCCTGTCAGTTTTAATTCTTCTAAATTCACACGAAAAACAACCCAACTCAAACCAACCAACCAAAGGAAGAAAACAAACAAACAAATAAAAAAAACCACAAAAAAACCAAGAGAACGGGAAAGGATAGTAAGAAGAAAAAAGAAGAACAAAAAACTTAATCAAATAATTTGTCATACTCTATACACTCAACAAGATATGAATTTTTCTTTCAAAGTGACTAAACAGCTTCCACCAAAGTTTAAATGAAAACTTTAATATATTATTTTATATACACTTTAGAGGCAGAAATTAAAAAAATTCAATAAAAATTAAGGCCAACATTAAATATACCATACAACATGTTTGCAGGACAAGTATTTGATGACTCTGTGAAAAGGTTAGTCAAGTAATCATAAGAGTTACTGCATGAGTTTGCCTGTAGTTTCAAAACTATTAGCAATGATTAACATTAACATGACAAAAAAACAGAATCCCCATGTGTTCTAACAATTTTCTGCTAATAAAAGACTTTAAAATACTTGGCTTTCTTTTTAATTATTTCTAAAATTATATGGGGTTTTTGATCTCATTTTTATACAGGATTGGATTTTTTTTCCTCACACCTGAACATTTAGAAGACTATCTTTCATTTCTCTATATTTTTAGGTTCTTGCACAGTGAATATATATTTGAGTCTTCAGACTTGCACAGTCAGAAGGGACTGTATTTAAACAATAATCTGTTATTTCAATTTATTCAACTGATTTCCCCCAGGAAAAGACAGAGTTCTCCCGTACCTTCCTTTTAAAAATCAGGTAAGTACTTGATAAAGTAAAATAACAAGATGGTTTGTTAGTTGTTACACATTTCCCGACAAATTCTGCTACTGCGGATAACCAGTCCAGAACATGCAGGATTTTGCAGAATGAAAATGATGCATGGGTATTCTAAATTAAGACAGAAATATCTGAAAGCTTATTCCAATACTGTCATCATAAGAAACAAACTGCCCTGTTTTGCTCCAACAAGTCATCTCCTCGTCTCACTTTTCTATTAAAATTCCTGATAAAAGACACACCACTTAACTTTAACTTTCAACAGTCCCTTGGGGAAATCCAACTTAAATGTTTGCTAATATATAATCTGCATGTTATTTATTCAAACGTTTCTTCAGTTGTTCTAGATGCCTTGCATCAGCATCCTGGAGAATTAATACAGTAGTTTTAGACTGAAATGGATTAAACTCAATAGTCATCAAACAACAGAGATCTATCAGTTGTTTTTGACATTTCTCTAAACCATCCTTAAGTTTTAGACGTAAAGCTGGATCCTTTTTCAGCCTATTCATTTCAGGCACTGAAAAGCCAATCAAACTTGTTAGAATATCATCAGCAAAATCTACTTCAAGATAAGCAGAACCATCAGAAATTTTTGCCCTTATACCCCAGGACCCATTGCTGTTTGTGAGTTTTCCAGTGAGAGTAACAATAAAACACTTAACTTTCAGAATTGTAACAGTTTCTGGTTTTTTTGCAAGGAGAAGGGAAATATATGTGAAAGGTGGAGAATCTAAATCCAAATGTGCCTCTACTTCCTTGCTAGGAAAGGTCTGTGAATCATGTTTCTGCTGATCTCCTTCTGGATTCATTTTTAAGGAAAGTACAGGATCATCATTTAACACTCTGCTGTCAGAAGTGTGCTGGTATTTACATCTGCTCTCATCTAGATCTGTATAATTCTGCCCTTCCTCAGAATTTTCCAAAGAAAAATCTGATGAACTGCAGGTCTGATGTAAGCCCTTGTGCTGCAAAAAGTTATTCATACTACTTCCATCTTCATTAAATATTGTTCTTCTGAGGTTCTTTTCCTTGCTGGTAGCTTCCCTGGGCTTATCTCTTTCATTCACATCGTCTTTTTCACCAGTGCCATTTAAAGATGAATTGCAAGAGCTTCTAGATGTATGTGGAAGTCTGCTAATAATTAAACCTGTGTTTCTGTCCATGACCACTGGTGGCACTTCTTCTAGCTCTCTTTGCATCTCTTCTTCCAGAAGAAAGTCATCTTCTAAAGGAAAGTCATTTAAAAAGCCGTCGGCATATTCTGTGGAAAGTGAAACTTGTTCATCTGAATGAGGCAAAGGACTTGGAGAGTTTTGTAGCAAAACATTTCCATTGGGTGCAGTCAGTGAACCTGAGGCTGCACTAAAATTGTTGCTTCTACTGCAGTATCCACTTTCTAAAGATGTTCTATTGTTTAGAGTAAATTCATTATTTTCATCAAGACTGGCTAAAAGCTCTTCATCCGATGGGCCAAGGGTTTGTTCTAATTCATCCTCAGGCCTTGAAAAAATCTGTTCATGACCAGCTTGTCCAACAGAATTGGGGTTTTCAGGTTCTCCAATTAATCTAGCAAGGACTCTTTCCTGACAATAATCCTCAAGAAGAGCATCAACTTCACCCCCCAACAGTTTCACATTTTCTGGTTTGAGCAGAAGGACTCCAAGACGATATGCAACATTGCCCTGTACAGTGATTTTTGTTCCAGGAGGAAGATTACTGCAGAGGATAGGCACTGGTTGATACTCCATGCCCTGAATTTGATGTATTCCATCAGTTAGTTGTAGCATCAGCATTCGTGTAGGCTTTGCTTCCCAGGGCTTTGGAAATGCCTGAGTACTGGCTGTTACTTCTTCATTTACATTGCTTTTCCCTCTTAGCTTCTGCAACTGAGAATATGCTGGCTGGCTAACATCAACCAGTGAATCAATCTGTATGGAGTAGAAGCCTGACAACTCTCCTTTGGCAGTATCTAAGATACAGTTAGGCAAAATGGGATATTCCAAGTCTCTCAGATCGGTAAGAAGCCATTGCTCAAATACCTGCTTGTTAATCTGAGCTTGACTTAAATTACTACCACTGTTTTCTTCCTGGATCCAATTAATACATGCTTCTAGCCATGTTAAAGGAACTTTAACATGCCATGTGGATGAAAGCCAGGTTTCCACTCTTGCTGCAATGTTACAGGTAGACATTTTCTTTTACAGTAAGAGACTGAATTCCCTAAAACAGAATTCAATAAGAGATATTTAATCTTCCGACAAAAACTGAAATTATGACAAGTATCACACTCATGTTATATTAAAAAAATTAAATTAAAAACACTCTCACTGAAAGTAAAATTCACAAGCATTTCCAACATTTAACATTTCAATCAGTATAAACAGTATGTGCAAAATATAAGAAAAGTATGGAGACATACACAAGCAACCATGCTTCTTTTCTGTCCATTTAATTAGAAACATATAACTGAAATCCTTTTCTTGTGGATAAGAAGCAAATGGACCAAAAAACCCGAACCAAAACAGCAGTAAGTTTTTAAATATATTTCCTCTTTTTTAAATGGTTTTCTTTCTGTGGGTGCTGTTGTTAACACTCAGTTTACTTTAGAAATTAACCTGAGACATTATTCTCCCACTTCACCAGCACTTTTACGAACTGAAGTAAGAGGCTGTATAGAACCAAGCTGTGGTCTACCAACACTTGTATCACAGGGGTGAGTTTCAGTCTGTAACTGAAAGCTTTGTACCGGACAACAGAAATCTGGCTTGAAACATTGTTATCTAGAGACCCAGCGGAAGGCTTGGCTAAAACAGCACCAAGTCTTGGCAACTATCGTCTTAGGGACATCAGTTGATAATAAACTCCAGCTTCTTGTTAGTTTAGGAAGTAGATGTGCACAAACAGAATAGAACAGAAGTATTTCAGTTGGAAGGGACTTTGAATGATCATCTAGTCTAACTACCTGACCAATTCAGTACTGACCAAAAGTTAAAGCACATTGCTAAGGATATTGTCCAGATGCATCTTGAACACTAACAGATTTGGGGCATCAGCCACCTCTACAGGAAGCCTGTTCCAATGCTTGATCATGCTGTTAGAATCAGAATTATTCAGGTTGGAAAAGACTTCCAAGATCATTGAGTCCAACCTTTGACTGAACATCACCATGTCATCTAGACCATGGCATCAAGTGCCATGTCCAATCACTTGAACATTGCTGGGGATGGTGACTCCGTTACCTCCCTGGGCAGCCTGTTCAAT
>VZRJ01005117.1:65071-78781 GCA_013397565.1 Ptilonorhynchus violaceus | reverse complement strand
ACCGGGTCAAACCATGACAAAAGCACATGTTAATTCATATTTCTTTAACAGAATACACTGTTATGAGGCCATGTTCCTCACAAACAAGTCTTTAACTATAAGCTTAATCACTAGAGGAAGCTGTAAGAACACATATATAGATTTGTACAGATCTTCAAAGGACATTTATTAACCTTTCAAGGTTTATTTGGTTCCTACATGCTCTGAGGAAATATCTGGAGTAAGGTGCTCTTGTCTGAAAGACAGCTGGAACAGCTGCATTTGTAGCAAAGAAAAGGCAAAGCTTTAAGACGTATTCTTTCTCCCTTCTTATTCTCAAACCAGACATTATAGTGTTGGATTATAGGATTACATTGTTTGATCCTTTGTAAACAGGAATCAACTGTCCTGCAGCAATCTCATGATATAATAAGGTTTCATTTACATGTGATTTAAAAAATTATTGGGTGTTTGAAAAGGTAGTGAATTTTTTTTGTTACCAGAGTACAATAGGTTACATCTTGCTATGGCAATTAACCACTTAGAAGATCTTTTCATGATATGGAAAAGGACTATGTATAGAAGAGGAAAGAACAAGGTATTTATTTGCTCTCTCTTGTAGGCTTCATCTATTCTTATTAATTTGAAGTTAAAAAAATGACTGAACAAATTTTGCAAAGAGTGGACGTTCAGATTTCAGTAGGAAGGCAGGTAGGTGAGGAATTTTTCTTCCAAACAAAAGGTCTTTTGTAAGTGAGGTGAAGTAGAATAGTATTGCCCTGAAAAAAAGATAAAAAAAAAAAAGATAAAACCCCAAACCAAACAAAATCCCAAACAAAATAAATCCTCTAAATGCCCCAAAACAATGCATCCTCCAGGAAAAAAAAATGAAGTTTTTTATTCAGGGAAGAATCTCAGCAGTATTTTTTTGCATGAAGTTTATTTTAAACGTCGAAAATTCTAATTCTCATCTGAGATTTATTTACATTGCATGTATCAAGAAATGTGACAATTAGCGAAACAAACATTGTGTCTCTCAAGCTATCTAGATTGTTAAGAGACTGGTAAGTTTTAAATACACCAGTACTTAAAAAGTAATTATCTTTGCCTTTGAAATGACAGTAAAATATGAGAATAGGTATTAGACCATTAGGGAAGTCAGGAATAAAGTTCATTACCAGTATTTTTAAAGTTTGTATTAGAAGCAAATATGGCAGTAAAAAAGACAAACCAAAGCCACAACCACCACCAATAACAAACCACCAGAAAACCAAATAAATGAGCAAACTACATTCAAAATGCTTTCATGTTTTGATACGAAAAAAAATCACAAGTGAAGAATTAAACGGATCTACTGAATTAGTCATTTCTGAAGAAAAAATCAGTGCAAAATCTCTAAACACTGGGGTACTGTTCCTGTGTTAAATGTATTTCAAAGACACACAGCTCAGAAGGAAGGCTAGGGTAAAAGGGCCGTGACAAAGGGAGTGAAATGAGAAATAACTTTTAATCAAATTATGTGTGGTACAGTGTTCTAGGCACTTTAACAAATTTCGTGCTAAATATAATTCTGGATGATGAGCAGGAATCTATAAAGGGAAGGTTCTTACCCACAAGCTCCTTTGGACAGACAACACTGAAAATGAGAGTACTTGCATTGAAGATATGTGAAAACAAAGAGAATAAACTAAATTATTCAGAGGTGGTTACTAACCAGTAAATTGAAATAGAATCCAAATAATCACATGCAGTCATTTTAAGACATAGTGATGAATTATTGAAGAGGGTACCAGTGTCTGTAATTGGGTGTGTGTAAATGTTGATTTCATTGGTGTGCATCCCTGGGCAACTCCAGCTTGAATAATAGCGTGTTCCTGTCTGTCTCCAATCTTGCTTTAAAATTAGAACTATGCTTTGATTCTGGCATTAGCACTATCACTCACCACTCACCCCCCTCCCTGTCTTTGTCTTTACCTCCTTCATTTATTTATTTATTTTATAACTTATATAGTTAATATTCTTGTGGCACTGCAAAAGAACTTTGAAAATTATTAGAGAGAGAAATGTGCATAATGAGGCTTAAGCTTGATTAATTTTGCTTCTCTTGTCTCAGCCCTTGCAGAGATTGATATGACTGACTAAACAATTTGCTCTGGTAGTTTCATAAATTCTGCAATCAAATGACCTTAATTGCTACTCAAAAAAAATTCCTTTATTCACTGGGATTGTTTAATCTAAAGCCAAAAGAAATAAAACAGATCTGTGGGAGTGCTGCTCACAAGTGTATCCACAGCTTTCATTTTGATCTGAATCAGACTCAGACTTGCTCTGTGCGTCATGTTTCTACACCAGCATCCCAAATAAAGAGATCTCCCCGGGACTGAGTTTTAACCCCCAGCAAAGGTGGAGTGAGAGTGCAGTGCTGGGGACCTGAGGAAGGTGGGAGCTCCCCTGGGGTAGGCAGAGCAGGGCAGGACGGAGCAGGACAGGGAAGGAAAGAGAAGGTAGGGTAGGCTAGGCTAGGCTGTACGATGTTTTCCACAATTATATTAATGTCCATTCATGAAGATATCACATTCTGAAGATGTTTTGGTGATTCACATCTCACAAAAACACTGAGAAAAAAAATACATTTGCAGCAGTTAATCAATACATATTTAAAAGTTTGTCCTAGAAGTCTTAGAAGCAGGATGGAATCACTTGCAAATGATTGATAAGGATACAAATACAAAGCTGATAATCTATAATGGTGATACAAAATATAAAATGGAAGTGTGACAGATGGACTTGAACCCTTAAACAAACAAGCAGCTGTTTGGTACAGATTGCAAAGGAGATAAAGTCCCAAGGCATAGCTGAGCCAAGAATCCCACTAAGAAAGCCACAAAGGAGCAAAGTGATCCAGTGAGCATCCATGCTTATGGGCTTGGAACACTGATCATGAGATTAACACAGGAATAGTGAGTGACTTTTCCAAGAATCATCACTGCACAAAGAACTTTGGTGTACAAGTAACCTCATGCATATTTTTCCTGTTGTATGCAAATTGCCAATGAGCCAACCACTTTATTCCATAGATAATACAGCCAAAGTGAGCCTTCTTTGAGCTGTCCCTGCTAGGCAGTATGGCTGCATGGCAGTGATCTCTCCTGGAGCTTTGTGTCTCTGGTCTCTGAATCATTCTAGTTAGATTTTAACCGAATTTCCATTTGTGTGTTCTTCCACATTGTAAGTAACCAGCTGAACCTGGCCACCGAACTCTGTTAAGTCGCAGATTTAAAACATCCTATTAAAACTAATTTTGCTGCTACCTTTGACTGTGATTCTTTAAGCAGTCTAAATCATCCATTTGTGACAAACTGGCATAGTTAGCAGAATCCTAAGTCAGGATTCACAACAGGGAGGAATGTAACCTTTGCTTCCAAGTAAATCAAAATTTATTTTACAGCTGGAACCAAAACTCCATACATTTCTTTTCAGATATCTAATGCATTCCAGAATTTTAAGCTTATTTTCTTCTGAGTGGTCCCAGGGAAAAGCTAAGAAAGTACTATTCCTAAAGATAAAAAATTTCATCACAGACTGGAAAATCCATTTAAACTCTACTTTCAATGTAGCAGTAATATCTGAAAGATGAGTTTTCATAATCTCTATTGCATCAAGTTATAGGACACTTATATTTTTGGTTTTCATTTGAAGACACAGAGTCACTCAACCAACATATAAAGCTTTTTCTGTTTTATTAAAACTAACTTAGTTATTTTTAGATACATATTGTAATGTAAGCGTATTTCTATCTGGGAATAAACCTTGATTTTTTATCCCAGATGGATTTTTAGAATCTTTCTAATCTTTCACATTTGAAAATCTTGCACAAAATACCCCTTGAAAGCATCCTTTCAGATTTGACTCTGAGCAGAGAGGCTCTTCACTGTGACTTTGTGAGGTAGACAAGTCTACCTTCCAAGAGATGGACAAGGAAATTAAAAAGCATTAATATTCTTATCACCATGAAACTAAATAAGAGTTGTTTTTTGTTTCTCGTGTTTGAAAACAGGTGTCTTCTCATACTGTAGAACATACTGGGAAACCTAGTGGGGTTAATTCTTTGTGATTTAATGTGAAACTGCAAAATCAGAGATTACTTTGAGATAGCGAATATATAAGCTGCTTGGATTGTGTCAAAAATGATAAAGAGAAGTAAAATAGATGATATTTTTTCAGGAAAAAAGTAATACCATATATGGGTAACAAAGATGTTGCCTATTTGACTTTACCAAAAAAGCCTGTATCATTTAATTTGCAATAATTTTTCTTCTCCTCTTCCCCTAGATTAATAGGTGTAAAACAGAACTATGGAGAATCACCAGAAATGTTAGAGATCGAAATGTAAAAAAAACCATCTACCTAAAGCTGTTTAGAAAGAAATTGGTTTTCTTCCACATCAGAAATAATTTTTAGAGGTGAACAAACAAAAGTCTGACTTTTGTAAAAATATGATTTAAAAAAAATCAAATTCTTGTTGTAAAAAGCTTGTTAATTGTTTCATTAAAGATACTGAAAGAACAATTTGATGGATCCTTCTAGCTGTCACCAGTACAATATTTGCACTAGTAACAAATCTCTTGATTTGGTTTTAGTTTTCCAGTGGTGGGAAAAGTACCAGTATGAGGTAAGGCCAAATTGGATAACTGAATTCAATATCCTCCATAATAAAGTTCAAATTTGGATCTGAATGAAGACTCCAGTCAAAACTTGACTAGAAATATGCTTGGCATAGACTCAGTTTCTACTATGGAAGTCTGTGTTTGTAATGAAATTTATATACCTGGTCTTAAGTATCAATTTTTAAAAAAAAACTTAAGAAACTCTTTGTCCTTTGTTGTCTTTTAATATCTTTTTGAATAGGAAAAAGAACAAAATTCCTGTATTTCTGGCAAGAGAAATACATTGCTTAATCTACGTTTGCTTTTGTTGTGGCCAGTGCATCATAGAACCATAGAATCAGAGAACTGGTCATGTTGGAAGGGACCAGAGTGGGACATCTGAGCTCATGACACAGGATTGTGTCTGGATGGCTTTTCAATATCTCCAGTGAGCGAGACTCCGCACCCTCTCTGGACAATCTGTTCTGGTTCTCATTCACCCACATGGTAAAGAAGTTCTTCACGTTCAGGTGGAACTTCCTGTGCACCAGTTTCTTCCTGTTGCCTCTTGTCCTGTTGTTTGGCACCACCAAACAGAGCCTGGTCCCTGCTCTTGACTCCCCTCTTCAGATCCTTGACTCTCCTCTCCCCGTGTGCATTGATGAGGTCCTCTCTCAGTCTCCAGGCTAAACAAGCCCAGCTCCCTCAGCCTTTCTTTGTAAGTGAGATGCTCCACTTCCCTCACCACCTTCATAGCCCTCAGCTGGGCCTGCTCCTTGTCTGTCCTGTGCTGAGGAGCCCACAACTGGACACAGCACACCAAATGTGCCTCACCAGAGCTGAGTAGACGGGCAGGATCCTCACCCTTGACCTGCTGGCAGTGCTCTTCCTAAGGCACCCCGGGATCTTATTGGCCTTCTTGGGCCCCAGGGCACTGCTGGGTCATGGACAGCTTGTTGTCCACCAGCACCTCCAGGTCCTTCTCTGCAGAGCTGCTTTCCAGCAAGTCAGCTCCAGCCTGTGCTAGTCCCTGGGGTTATTCTTCCCAAGGTGCAGGACCCTTGTTGAACTTCAGACAGTTCTTCTCTGCCCATATCTCCCACCTGTTGACATGCTTCTGAAGGGCTACACAGCTCTCTGGACTATCTGACACTCCTCCCAGCTTTGTGTCACCAGCAAACTTACCAAAAATACAAAATACAGGTTTTTTGGTCTAGTTTTTCTTTTCTAAACTTTTTATAAAGGAGTAAATAATTGACTGTATGTCCCTCACCAGGTGTTTTTTTGATTTTTTTTTTTAAATATGTCTACATTTTTATTGTTCTACTTTATTTTTTTTTAATGTATTATGCTCTTTTGCCATCTGTTAAATGTCTTTTGACCACTTTGTGGTATTTTGCAATTCCAAGAGTAATGTATTCCCCAAATACAATGTGTTCTACAGTTCTCTGTGATATTCTTTTGGTATGTGAGAAGATTTCCATTATGGGTTTTAGCAGTTTCAATACTTGATGTCATGTTGGGGTTCTTTTCCCTCTCCCGTACCTAGCGACTCAACACAAAACTGCTCTTAATTTCTTCAAATGCAATGTGTTTCATTACCTTGTGAAACTTTTATTGCTAATGTATATCTAAGTCAAAACTTGGATTCTATTTTAATTATGCAATAAGTAGTCATGCCTTCAGGACCTGAAATCCCAAGTTTTTATCTGAAATGTAAATTTTGTATTTTAGCATCAGTTTCTTCCCTCTATTTTCTTTTTTTAAACTTCTCATATACAATAGTCACCTACTTTTTTAATAATAAGTTACTTTTTCAAGTTCTTTTTGAAGCTTTCTGTGTTTCCTTAACAGCACGTAATAATTACTGGAAAACAACAAGTGCTGTGCTTTCATTTTTTATCCTTTGAGTAATTTAATTTCTCGGGCTGTTTTCTTGGGGAGAAATAGAACCAGATAACATATTAGCAATTTATTTTGTAAAATGTTATTAAGACTATGTTATTTCTCTCTGTTTTCTAAACTGAGTTAGTAATTTTATATGATCTGTTAAAATTTGGTTGAGAGATTTTGTTTTATTTCAACAAAAATTAATTGGTACAGGTTCAGGTGTTAAAATTTGCTGTTAAAAATTGTTAAGTGAAAACAGGATTCCTGTCTTATCCAATTTCACATTGACTCAAACTTGTATATATTTTTTACTCTAACAGAAAACTCAGACAATGTCAAGTGAATGCATTAAAGTCAAGTAAAAGTCTTTCATGAAATATGATAATGATGCTGCCCATCTTGCATAAATTTCACTAAGACCTTTAATCTTGACTGTTATATATCTAATGGAAAAGTAAGTATCTTACTCTTTTCCTAATTAGTTTCCAACAAAGTAGATACACATCAAGTTAGTGTTTTATGAAAATACCATTTTATGCAGCTTAGAAATTTATATGAGAAACTCAGGGAAGGGGGCAATTGCAACTTTCTCAGATTTTGGGGGTGTTTTTAGGTGGTTTGGGTTTTTTACCTATTGTTTTGATAAGTTCTTTATCAGAGCATCCCATTTTCTTTATGTATTCCTTCAGGAAGAACTGTGAAAAAAAAAGCGTTCTCAAAACTTCATTGTTGAATTATTAGCTTAATCCTTAAGTACCCAAGTATCCAAGAACTTTGTTTAGATGGAGACTTTTTCACATAATTCAAATTTTGCTGCTGCTTCTCTTTTTATTTTTTTTAATAAAAGAAATATAATTGTATGAATTAATTACTCCTTTCAAGTTTGTGACTTTTATTTTTTTTCCTGTTTTTCTAAACTTTTGTTGATGTTTTTTTTTTTTCCTCTTAAAATATTACTCTTGTTCCAGAAATAAAACAAATAATAATAAAAGCAACCATAAAAACCTGAATGGAAACTAAGCTTGATTGTTTCTAGCTTAAGATATACAATATATGCCAAATATAGTTAACCAAAGTTCTCAATGGCATATTTTCATTCATAATAACGTGAGCAGTGTTCAATTCTTTAAATGTGATTTCCCTAGTTTTTAAAATTAACTAGTAGTAATTCAGTCTTTTGACTTAAAATATTGCAATATTTTCTTTTCTAATTCTATGCATACTTTGCTGTATTTGCTAAAAAATCAGTAGTTTTAAGAGCATTTGCTAATCACGTTTCTCTATTTTTAAATTTAAAATTGCCCTGCATGCCAAACCACAAGCTTTTCTTAATACCAAATTAATTCTCACAATTGTTTTTAATTGCACACAATCTTAAAGTGAAAGATATATGACAGAAAGGTTCTTGGCATTACTTTAGTCCACATTACATTTCACCTGTTAACAACAATCATTTACTACATTTACTAAAAATTGATTTAAATTGGTCACTGTCAATATTCTTAATGCCAGAAATTTGCATTTTGTGGTCATTGTGTCGTGTGGCAATCTGCAAACTGCCTTACTAAAATTAGAGAATTATGATAAGCATCTGAATTTTGGCTACCCATATTAAATAATACTGTTCTAAGTATTTTAAGCCTTTCTCATGGTCATTCATACCACTGACAAAAGTCTCATAAATGCCTTGATCCATTTCTTAAATGGAGATGCTCTCATGATATATCTCATAGCATTCATATCCTGTGGATACAATTCACTGCCTCTGTTTAAAACAACTCCACCATTCAAAATCAGATGTCTTTTATTTCTTCTTTCTATTTCCTTTAGGAACTGGGAATGTAATTAATCTGGGCATGGTACTTTGTCAGCTTTTCATAGTTCTCATTTCCTGATTATCTGCCCTTGTGCAATTATCAGGCCTCCATACTATGTTGACAGGAGCATCTATAACTAATATACTGTTTGAATATCAGGAAGCTTTTTATGTGAACCATGTGACACTGTGAATGCAAAAAAGAAGGCAGAAGTTTCCAGTGGTTTCTACTTTTCACAGAAAGAGACAGTTTAGAAAGCAGAACTTCAGTAGGAATAGACCAGTCATGGTTAAAATCATAAAGATTTCATTGTGATCCCTTTTCTAACATCTTCTTCTTTTTTTTTTTTTGTTTTTGGCTTCAAGAACTTTAAAACTTTTTTAAAACTTCCCAGCAATTGTACCAAGATGAGTGCAAACTAGTCACTTACATAAAAAGGTCAGTTTCATCTTAATGACAAGGTAAAATCAGTCAGAAAGATACAGATACACTTGAAATTTTGTGTTCTAATGAAGCGACACTAGGAACTGATATTTCTCTTAATTGAAAAGATACTGAATGTTCTCCTTTTCATACCAAACTGCCCTCAAATGTCACTGAAGATGTGACTGCTTTAGTCTGCTGTGCCAATGTGGCATTAGAATCATCCTAGTAGGCTGCATTTCCAAAATCTACACTGGGAAATATCTGATGAGTCAGATCTTACTAGACTTTTAAACTCAGTTTCCTTCTGACCTGTACATTTCATAATACATAAGATATAAAATTTACAAATTCGACAAAAATATTATTCCCTAAAGACAAACAAAAAACCAGAAAAACCCCAAGAAAACCTCCAACAAAATGCAAACCCACAAAGAAGTGGAAGAACTTTCTATGGTGCTGGATTATTATTCTTTTAATTTCCCATCATCACTTATCAATATTCAGCATTATTACATGAAAAAATGAACTTAAATTTTGTAAAGAAGTGAAAAATATATACTCTAGAGGTAAAATAACATCTAGAAAATCATGGCATTTTCAGAATAAAATTAAGTCTATGAAGTATAAAACGGTGAAAAACAGAAAAGATTTGAAAAAACATTAACACTGTTCTATGAGTGCAAATTAAAAAGTTAAAAATAAAGACTCTTGCTGAAGGCAGAGCTAGACCTTTCTTTTATTCATTGTTTGAGCCAATTTATAGCTAACTAGATGACTTGTTTCTGTGGCTTGTCTGATTGTGACTGTCTTTTCATTTAATTGTACATTAGACAAAAGCCTTTCCTCTCTCAGGTCATGATTTAACTTGACATTGACTATACAATACATTTCTGGGTACTTACAGATGCTCCTCAAGTATTTATGAGTTAAACATTTACTAAATATGGAACAAAATTGTTAGCACTCTTTGCCTTAATTTGTTTTTTCAATGTCATGCAGCTCCTAATTTTGACTAACTGCTTTTATGTACTGTGAAGAACAGTAACCATTGTGTATTGTGTTTTTGTACAAATCCTACTTGTTGTTATGGAAACAGCATCCCTATTAAGCTTCCTGTTGTATATCTGCTCTACAAGACATTTTTTTAAATGTTCAGCAGCAAAGCTAGAAGGATAACATAAATTCAAGCAATACTAGATTATTACTAGTTTGACTATTACTATTTTACGCCTTTAAGATGTTTTAAATAGAGAATATCCATAGCAATTACCAGACTTTAGGAACTGAAGGAACCCCTTCAGTTTTCTGAAGTTGAGCTGTTTTGTAACCTTTGTCCAATAATGGATTTTATATTTCATTAAATTGAAGTTTTAAAATATGCTGTCACTAGTTTCACGCGATTTCATGTTATCCTGGTTGTTCCAAACTATATCGTGTTGGATTCATGACTATGTAAAGGTGCCAGTGATTCAATAAAGATGTCTCACATGTGCTGAGGAACACTTGTTAGAGACAGATGACATTACTATTGCTTTGTGTCAGTTACTAAAACTCAGGAATTTGCAATTAATATTCAATACTTTGATTTTGGTGCAGTTTTATTGTTGTGGTGGTGGTTTTTAGGTTTAGGTTTGGTTTGTTGTTTTGATGCCTAAAATTGGGAGTACCTGAAACAGAGACTGAACAAAGTTAGTGAATAAAGGTATGAATTTATTGAAGGCCTTCGGGTGGTACACCTCTGGTACAGAGCCTTGCCGATGCTAGGCTAGACCAAGATGGACGCTGATCACGAGTTTTCCCCCCCAGATATAGGTTTGGTACATTTTCTTATCAGAAGTTAGTTGTCCAATTACAGTTTCAGGTAATGAGGTAATATTCCCCCATTCACCCCCTCCCAATTCACTTTTGTTTATACTTAGGCCTAGGATAGTGACCTTGTTTTCCAGGCCTAAGAGGAATGTTTTGTCTAACAAGAATGTGAAGCACATAATATGGAGTTCAGAATTACACCTTAGTGCAGTGCAAGGTTAGAAAAATCTAAAAACTAATCCTTAAGGCATCAGTTTGGGGTTGGTTTTTTTAATAAAAGTGAAAGAATCAAATACTCTCCTTTTTGGTTTTTTGGTTAAAAAATATTTTTTTTGACAGCTGCTGTCTGGGTACTCTGAGAGCACATATAAATGTCTAGGTCCCTATCTGGAAGAGTTTTCACTCTGAGCATGCAAGAGAAACATGAGTGAGGGAAAAGCAACAGCAGTGAAAGTCAGTTTGAAAGATTTTCTGTGTATGTGTTTGGGATAAGAATCAGTTTGCAGTGAGAACCTAAATGGAATCAGCAAGGAAGCAATACACTAAATAAAAAGAAATGAGAATGAAAACAAGAGAAGGAGCAAGTTGCAGGCCAGGGAGTAAATCAGAGTGGAAACTGTTTAGAAATAGTGATTTTGGCCCACATCTTGTTACCTATGAACCCAGAGCAGTGTTCCAGAGAGGATCTGAGGGCAGGAGTCTTAAAAGGTAACAGTGCAAGTTTTGAAAAATAGCAAAAATGGACAGGAAACATTTAAAAACCAGTGAAGTTTATGGATCCCCACAGTCCATTATTTCTGCTCAGGAAGGGTTGAACAAACTGCAATAAATATGTGATGGAAAAAACCTGTGACTAAATGTTAGGGGTTTTCTGAATACCCTCCTGCCAGAAGATTTCTGTGTCTAGCTGTGTTCTGAACTTTTCTCTCTCTCTGTGACCCTCATACATATACTTGCCTGAGTTCAGAATTTATCAGCTGTGGGCCAAGTACTGACTTGCATTTCATCCGGCCATTTGCTATGTAGATTCGTTTACAGCAATCCTAATACAGATTACTTTTTTTTTTTATCCGCCTTGCAAAGGAACGTCAAGAGACTGCACAGAAGTAAAGTGAACAGTATCAGGAGGGGGTAAATCATATTAATATCCTTTTTAATATCATGACAGAATTTTAGCCAGAGGCTCTCAGGAACCTTGAATAGTCTCATTTTCTACATCAAGACAGCATATGTTTTGTGTCAGTTGGCAAAAGAAAAGAGAAATGTATGCTATGAATTTCAATATTAATATATGTTTCTCTCACTTACTAATTAAAATGATACAGCCTGAAAGTACAATTAATTAATTACTCCTTAGGTATCATTTTGGGTCAAAAACTAGACAAACATTTGTGTATTTTCCATATATAATAAAATATAGTTATCTATTATTGCTTCATTTTGCCACATCTAAAAATATTTCTGCACAAACCAGTGTCATATAACAAACACAACAAATTCTTTTCAAGTTTGAACTAAAGGACACTGAATCAAGCAGAATCACTCCCTTTGTAAAGAATTATTTGCATTAGGTCCTAAATAGAATTCTATTTCACAATTAATTTTGTGTTGTCCACTTTTCCATTTGTCACAAAGAGACTTGGTAGGAATTTAAAAAAATTAGATTCTAGCATTTAAAAATTTTTAAATCTGCATTAAAATAAAATAAAAATTACACAGGCAACATATTAGAAAGAAAATTACTAGTAAAGCCAATATCGACATTAATGATCTTGTATACTTTCATGTCCAAAATTGTTGACAGGAGACAAATATCTGTTGAAATATAAGGAAAACGTAGTATAATTTGGCATAGTGCCACTGAATTCCCACAGGAATGATTATAGAATCATAGAATATGCTGAGTTGGAAGGGACCCATCAGTATGATAGAGTCCAGCTCCTGGCCCTACACAGGACACCCCAAGAATCACACCATGTGCCTGAGAGTCTTGTCCAAATGCTTCCTGAACTCTGTCAGTCTGATGCTGTGACCACTGGGGAGCCTGTTCCAATTACTGTGCCCAAATACCCTCTGGGTGAAAAACTTTTTCTGGATATCCAACCTAAACCTCCCTTGACACAACTTCAGGCCATTTGCTTGAGTCCTGTCACTGTCACCACAGAGCAGAGATCAGTGTCTGCCCCTCCTCTTCCCCTCACGAGGAAGTTGCAGACTGCGATGAGGTCTCCCCTCAGGCTCCTCTTCTGATCCAGTCGATCATCCATCGTGCAACACATTTTTTCAGAATAGTCTTTTCCATGATTTTACCAGGCACTAAACTGAGACTGACAGGCCTGTAGTTTCCAGGGTCCTCCTTCTTGCCCTTCTTGAAAATTTGGACAATGTTTGCCAGCTTTCAGTCAGGTGGGACCTCTCTGGATTCCCAATACCGCTCAAAAATAATCAAATGGCTTTGTAGTGACACCAACTAGTTCTTTGAGGTTTCTTGGATGAATCCCATCAGGCCCCATAGATTTGTAGGGATCCAATTGGAGTAGCAGATCCTGCACAACTTCAAGGTCCACTGGAAGCTGATCATTCTCACAGTCATGGTCCTCCAGCTCAGGACACTGAAACCCTCTTGGTCCATCATCTGTGTTGAAGACAGAGGAAAAGAAAGCATTAAACCTCTACCTTGTCCATGTCCCTGTTTGGGACGTGGCCATCCTCATCCTATAATGAGCTAATGTTATTTCTACACTGCCTTTTGACAGTATATTTGAAAAAAATCTTTTTATTGTCTCCCACAGTTCTGCCCAGCTTCAACTCTAGTTGAGCTTTGGCCACAGGAATTTTATCCATACAGTGGCCGGAAGCATCTCTTATTCTTCCCATGTCACCTGACCTTTCTTCCATTGAGCATAAACCTTCCTTTTTCACCTTATTTCCAGGAGAAGATTCCTCTTCCGCCAAGCCAGCCTTCTGCCTCACCTGCTTGACTTTTGACATTTGGGAATTGGTGCTCCTGTGCCTTTAAGAGGGAATGATCAAGCACTGATGGACCCCAGCACCCGCAATAACATTTCCACAGGGGACTTTAATTACTAGTTCCCTGAGCAGTCTGAAGCTGAGGTTTTGCTGGTACTTTTCCTTCTGTCAAT
>VZRJ01005117.1:0-65023 GCA_013397565.1 Ptilonorhynchus violaceus | reverse complement strand
CTTCCAGAGCATCTCAACTGTTCCATTGCCAAATGTGAGCTCCATACATTCTAACCCTTCTGTTACTATAGTGCCACCCCTCTGCCTCTTCGGCCCTGCCTAATCCTCCTGAAGAGCCTGGAACCATCCAACAGGGCACTCCAGTCACAGGACTCATCCCACAAGGCTTCACTTATGCCAATGATGTCAAATATCTGGGACTGGGACAAAGCTTTGAGCTCCTCTTGTTTGTTCTTCATGCTGTGTGCATTGGTGAAAAAACACTTCAGCTATGGTGCTTTGTAGCCAACACATCATAAAGCAGATTGAGGGATGCCATTAGTGCTTGTTTCTCGTTTTGGCACAGCATCTCATAGCTCCTCATGGTGGGCCTGATATTTTTCCTTTCTCCCTTCCAAGATAGTTTAAAGCTCTGTCAACAAGCCCTGGTATCTCCTGTGCTAGAAATTGTTTAACCCTCTGATGAAAGTGCATCCCATTGGGTGCCAGTGTCAGTAGACCAGGTGTTGAATAGAACATCCCATGCTCAAAAAACTTGAAATTTTTCTGATTACACCAGCCTCAGAGCCACACATTGATCTTATGGATCTGCCTATTCCTATCAGTGTTATTCCTTGTTACTGGAAGGATTGGTGGAATCGCTATCTGTGCTCCTGATCCTTCAACAAATTGTCTCAAGACCCTGAAGTCTTTTCAGATTTTCCTCAGCCTTCTCTTCATTGTTTTGTTGCTGCCAGTTTGAACAACCTATAATGGATATTAATCAGAGAGCCTTCCTAGACTGGAGAGTTTCCCAGTAACGTACCTTATCCATGCCCCTGGGAGATGGCAGACTTCTCTGTGAGTTGGGTCTGGTCTGCATATCACTCCCTCTCTTCCTCTCAGAAGGGAGTATCCTATTACAACTACCCTTCCTCTCCTGTTAACAGAGGTGGTCATGATGTGGGGTACAGGTTGTGTTGGTTTAAGAGGCCCCTCTTTTTGAGAACAACCTTCTCCCACCTCATCAGCTGTGCCTTTCTGTGAGCTCAATCAACTGGCCTTTGACTTCTAGGGCATCATACGTGTAATAGTGCTACTTGCTAAGTTTTCAGAAGGAGAAGGAACCTTCCTTGTGTATATGCAGTGACCTGCTTCCAGCTTTCCTCTTCAACAGACTCTTGACTAAATACCTTGCAGGGTTCTGTGTCCGCCTGCTTCTCCACTGCCTCCTGGGTGATCAGAGAGGAGTCCTTCCTGCACGGCCTGCCTGCACAGCCTGCCATTCCAAGAACAAACTACACACTGCTCTCACTGCCGTGACACACCCCTGTTTGCCTGCTCCTGTTTGCCACGCTCCAGGTCACTTGCACTCCTTACAGAGATTTAAATCTCCCTCGCTGCTCCTGGAAATGCCCCCTCCGTGACTGACTGGCTACCGAGGGCTTCTGGATCTGGATGGGGCCCGAGGCTGCTGCTGGGGTGTCCCTGACCTTGGGACCCCCCGTACAGCTCAATTGAACCCTCGGCCCCGGGCTTACCTCAGCCGCCGCTGCTGCCACTGCTGCCTCGCTGACTTTATAACGTTATACATGTCTTACAAGTATGCAATATATGTAACTTGATTTCTTCTTGTAGTTATGTTTTCAGAGATGCTGAGATTGTGAGCAGATTAGCTGCAATGACTAATTATATTCTCCTACTTCTTTCAGGTCTAGGGTAAATCATAGTTTCCTATTCAGTCCACACACTGGGTATGAATGATTTGTTTAAGAATAAACAGAACAAGAAAAAAATAGTTTTGGGGAGAAAGAGTGCTTTATATATGCTTTTATTGCCTTCAGCTCTGATCTGTAACACAATTCATAGGTTAGCAAGATTCTTAAAAATTTAAGAGAACAAAATGCTGAAAATAAATCTTATCCATTTCTACTTTGTGTTTACTGAAAAGCTACATGCTTTTCGTGGGTAGAAAACTGCAGTTAATTTCACTTTTATTCGTGTTACTGAATAATGTAACAAAGTAAAATTATAATAGATATAAATCTTTTGTGTGACTAAAGTAGGGGAATGAGGGTTGAATGGAGAGATCTACATTGAGTTTCATTCATAGAGCACTAACATAATTATATTTACATCTTAGATTAAGATGGGTAATTTTGTGCTTAAAATTATACAGGGGATCTTTTTTTTAAGTGAAGATACAGCAAATACTATTTTATCACACATGGTTCAAATCTAAGTACAATGACTGGATTTTCTCATAAATGAACTCTCCTGAAATAGACTATTTTCATTCGTGAGATTTAAACAGAAGCTCAGTATGGATTGTGGTAATGTAATTCATTACTGTGCAGTCCAACATCTCATACTACATTGTTTTGACACTTACAGTGTTGCTCTCATAAATTGCTTCTGAGGCTTACACAACATTAGATACTCCAAACTCTTCAACAGAGAGATGTGATTCAAAAAAATAATCATGCATAATGAAGGGGAAATGGGATACAATATGTATTCTAGCTATTTATTAAAGTTGAATTTTAAAGCCTAAACAATTGATTTTAAAATTACACCTAAAGTAAATGGCTGCCTTTTCTATCTTTATTCTGACAGAACTAGACATTGCAGGAAAATCCCAGACGTAAGTACAAACGGGGAGAAGAATTTACTGAGAGCAGCCCTGTGGAGAACATCTTGGGACTTGAAGACTGGACATGCCCCAGCCATGGGCGCTCCCAGCCCAGAAAGCCAAGCATGTGCTGGGCTGCATCCAGAGCCCCATGGACAGCAGGGGAGGGAGAGGATTCTGCCTCTCTGCCCCGCTCTGGTGAGACCCCACCTGCAGTACTGCCTCCAGCTCTGGGGTCCCAGCACAGGAAGATGTGGGACTGTTAGAGTGGGTCTGGAGAAGGGCCACAAACATGATCAGAGGTCTGGAACACCTCTCCTGTGAGAAAAGGCTGACAGAGTAGGGTGTTTTTAACCTGGAGAATAGAAGGTCTGGGGTGACCTCATAATGACCTAAAAGTACTTAAATAGGGCTTATAAAAGATGGGAGCGTAACTTTTTATATGGGCAGATAGTGATAGGACAAGGTGGAACATTTTTAAACTAGAAAAGGAGACATTTGGATTAGATATTAGCAAGAAATTATTTACAGTGAGGGTGATGAGACACCCAAACAGGTTGTCCAAAGAAGCTGTGGATGCCCCATCCCTGGGAGTGTTCAAGGCCAGACTGGATGAGGCCCTGACCAACTTGGTCTAGTGCGTGGCAACCCTTCTCACAGTGGGCGAGTTGGAACTTGATGACCTTTAAGGTTCGTTTCAACCCTGGCCATTCTATGATTCTATAATATTTTTTTTGGAAATGCCAAGATATTGACTTTGTAAAATTCATGTGGAATACTCTAACAATGATAATTTGATATTTAAATCAAATACACATTCACGTATGAAGCAATAGATGACATGATCTAAAAATAAGTCTTTAAACAGAAAAAATATATTTGTTTTCTGGTATATATGCATACATCATGACTTTTAGTGAAGTTCTCTCTCACACTACTTCTTGTGGTAGCACAGCTGTTTTAGGACTCATCCCTGAGCATTATATTACCTTAAACTGACATAAACTTTTGCTCTGTTACTTTGATCTCTAGGGGATATTTATTTTGGTCTGGTAAGCTCCTCAATTCTGAGCAAAACAATTAGAATTAGAAAGAAGGGATTATGAAGGTATAGAGCTTAGCAGGAATCAGATTCTAAATACGATCTGGAAGGACATTTGTGGTGTAAGATTTACTTATTAAATTTGAATAATTTTGAAACTGATCTTCTTTAATAACTTAATAAGCTCCTAAATAAAATTCTTATTCAAATAGTTAGATCTTGTGTATTCTTTCAGAGTTTATTAAAAATGCATCTGAGCTCATTTATAAAGATTTGGTGACCCAAAACTAAATGGGGTCTCATAAAATGTGCAGTGCCCTCTGGAAATGCTAGCTCCAGACTGTGATTTGCAAATTATGATTTGGGAGCCTGTCCCTGAATTTTTAAAATCTCTGTACAAAACTATCTTTATGAAGATTATCAGTTGGTTAAAGTGTTTCTTGTGTCTTTCCTTGTTAGAATGTTACAGGAAAAAAAAAACCAAGATTTTCAACATTAAATTCTTTACATTTAGAAGGTATCAAACAATTCTTATGTCCTTCTAGACCTCATTAAGCTAGTCTTAAAATTAAGTTAATTTTTGGAATAAAACAAATGGAAAAATACTTGAAAAATTTGTTTTCACCTATCAATGTATTACAGAAGTGAACACAAGATATTCATCAAATCGGAAGACATTTATAGCTATTTAAAACATCAGTGAGAAATGAAGGGAGCTATGCATGTTAGCCTTTACAGAATCTTCACTAACTGCTTATATTTCTTGAGCATTTTACTTTGTAGGTTCACTAGCTATACATCTAGCTAATTAACAGATTGCAGCAGTCAGCTGGACACTACACTTTTCTTCCAATCCCCACTAAATATTTAAGTTTCCATATATGGACGAATCTCACAGATAGCAGGTATTTATTTACTAAATTTTGGCCAGAAACTGAGCTGGGTTGTGTTTTTCGTTTGTTTCTTTGTTTCTTCTTGTCCCTGAAAGACTTTCATGTAATAGTGATTCATCTGCATTGTGCAACTGACTAAATGTTCCAGCCCAGTAGGAGATTTGTATTGAACAAGTACTTCTCTTTTTTTTTCAGTTTTAACCCAAATAATCTACGTTCTAACAGTACTATACACATTAGTGGAAACAGACTTCTATTAATATTATTTTTTGTTTCTCAAGTACTTTGAGCTATTTAGACCTCTCCCATTCCACAAGATTTTTGAACTTTGTTGACTGTTTTTTGTACTTGGACATTATTTTATTCTGCAACATTACTGTTTCTATAGTACCACTTATAGGTTCATTTTGGATGCTGGTACTGTGCTATAAATCATGACACACTAAAGATACAAGCAACGAGCTGCGAGAAAAAGATATGGTTGGTTAAAATAGGTATCTCATCAAATTTACCAGATCTGCTGTTAGAGAAGTATTGCAGCTGAGCATGTGCCTGCAGATTGCATTCACCCGTTGTGGTTCAGTCAGTGTCTATGAAGCACACATCCTGCAGAAGAGACCCAAAATTATCTGTGCTCTCTTTCTCTGTAGTGTTATCTCCAGCATTTTAAATGGTTCTTTACAGAGTTTGAGTACCTGAAATTTTCAGAAATAGAGTGAAAAATTACACCAACACTCCTGCTAGGTGGCCTCACCCTGTCACAAGCTTTATTTCTGTAAACAATGCATTAGTTATCATGATGATTAGCAGACCTGGTCAGGATTCTCTTTGTGATTTTATTTGGACAAGTCAGCTTGTTGAAAATAAACATTGCATGGGAATTTGTCACCTGAGCAATTTTTTGAACTAAAGGAAATGGAAGGCTTTTAAGTATTATCAGAATGAAACACCTTGTTAAAAATAAATAAATAAATAGATAAAATTCATACCAGGTATTCATTTTCATTCTTGGCCAAAATAAAGCATAATGAAAATAAAACATTTAAAATACACAGCTAATTTGAATGACTAGAATTATTATTTTCAACATGAAAAAGAATGCCAAAGCCAAAACAAAAAGTAAGAGGGAAAAAAAAATTTCTTTTTTTTTGCACATTGATGGTTCGAACAGTTAATTCTTTTAGATCTTCACACATTCAGGCAGAATCAAAAGAAAAAAAAGGTTTTTTTAATCGTGGGTCAACTATCCACCTCTTTAGTAGTTGCCTACCTTTTTCACCTACAAATGTTGGTTCTTTTTTCCAATGTATATAAAAATATTTCCATGCTGGTGGTCATCATAAGCAGTGAGGCAAAATTCTATACAAAGAATGTGTTGTATATTAACCTACATAAGGGCTAAAGTTACAAACAGAATGACTCTTAATATTACATAATTCTTTTGTTTTTGCCACATTGTAGCACCAGCATACAAAGGTATTACCAATTGTACTCCAAAAAACTTCACAATGTCTCTTCAGTGCTATGTTTCAGCTCACACATTCTGTTGCTTTATTTTTATGGCTTCTTGCCTCACATCTCACTCTCGGTTCTTTCTGTAAACACGGTTATGCAGTTTGGTGGTGTGACCTTCTGAAGTTTAGGGAATAGCTCAGGGGCTGTGTACATTGAGCCAAAAGAGTAATGCAACTGTAGCTGAGGTTCTGACTTTGAAAGTGGAAGCCCAACTAATGACTAGATTTACAATAGCATGACATTGAGGTTGCTGAATTTTCAGCAACCTGTATATTATGCAAACAGCCTTCTGTCAGCTCAGGAAACAAGAGGTCTCAGCAAGCAAGAATATGTTGATGCAACCAACGCTGGAATTAACAATTCAAGGTCTTCCAGAGACAGTATTAACCTTAGCAGCACAACACGGAGAAATAACAAATGAAACTTTCAAAATATTGCAGAAGTGGGTCTCAGAGGAGAGCTCAAGTCAAATACAAAAAAGAAGATTCCTAGCTGACAGAAAAGTGACAAATGTGTTGCCATCAATCATGACAGATAACAGGAATACAGCTGGTCGTTTGCTTCCTATGATAGAAACTCTTCTCTTCTAAAGCTAAGAGATTTGAAAAAAACACCACGACCTGTACATGAGAGAACATATTAAAAGTGCTACTTATTGCACGGTATTTATTACCCTTCCTAAGCACAGTGGAAACGTTTCAAAAAATACCTGAAAGACATGTGTGCATTGTGACAAGGACACTGACTATTTCACAAGGGAGGAGGACAGTTTTTAATTTAATGACTTGAAACAAAAAATGTCACACGGATCTGTCCTTCATGCTCCTTGGACCAACTACATTTTTTACTTCAGGGGGAAGTACTAAAGGCACACGTAAGCAGAACAGACCAGAATATTCAAAGCACTCGGAATTTCTGTCAAGGTTTTTGCCACCTTTTTTTTTCCCCCAGGAATTACCAATGCAAAACTGGTCTACGAACATTTGCTTTTGCTTGCTTTCTACAAGCACAAGTGTGCTTGATGTTCCTGTTAAAACATTATCAACTTCTGCAACAAACCACTGCTAATATTTAGAAACTCATAATGTGCATCACTACTGTCACTGTGAGTAATCTGAAGGTTGTAATGCAAATTATTAATATTTTGGTATATACTTTGCACATTTGGCATAAAATTTTAGGTAATGAGGAATTTCTGAATTTTAAAAAACCCAACTATTCCTTATACTTTCAGAACTTATACCATTGAAACTGTTGATGACATGTAGTACATCATACAGTGCTAGAAGCTGATGGTTTTCTTCAGGATGGGCAAGGAATGTTTCTATCAAGTTGTGACAGACTTACTTGCATGTTCAAGTGTAAAGTCCAGGTTATGGGAGGTGATAACACTATTAGTGAAGTAGATTAATAAAATAAAGGTGGAAAAGACTTCTGAAAAGTAGTTTTTGTGAGCTGAGAGCACTGCTTAATGAATACACTTCAGTCAGCAAATGGAAGTGTCCATATGACCTTACGGACATTTCTTTTATGCAAATGGTTCCATTCCTCCATCAACCTTTTGCAAAATGACTCTTTTCTGGGCAACTCTGCAAAGGGTTTCTGATGACACATTGTGTCATCCAAAGGAAGCACTCATTCCAGAGGATTAATTTATCCATGCTGAAGACTGCCAGGTCTTGTCCTCATATCTATCTGAAATCAATGTGACTTGACAATGTAATAGTTAAACTTTATATATAATAGTATATAATCTTATAACATGATAAAACTACTGTATTTAGGAGAATTAGCGTGTATTCACAATACAAATTTAAAATAATTTGAACTAAATTCGTCAAAAAAATATATAGATGTTATTTTTGAATTCATTTATTCTAATAAATGCTTCACTCCATGTGTTCTATAATGCAAATAAACCTTGGAATAAATAAAAATATTTTTGGAATTCAATTCAGTTTTGTGTGTCTTGTTGTCTTAAGTAATGCTTTTTACACTTTATAAAGCGAGCAACCATTTTTTCCCTTTTAAATTTCATTTTTCCCTTTTTTTTCCCCTGTAAGCTATGTTTATAGGTAATTTTTTTAGAAGAGTAGCTGGTATATTTTTAAAAATAGCAGTGGTACACTGAACAAAGTGTTCTTTGCCTCTACACATAATGTAATACTTTATTGCCAGATTCACTCTATTTTACTGATCTGATGCAGTTGATTAATAGTCTTTAAGTCAGAAATAACTGCATTATTTTTCTTTTAGGCATATCCTCTGATAATTGTGGTGGTTTTTTAAGCATTTTATTCTTGAGATTACTTCTTTTTCCTTTTGTTCAACATACCTTGTAGCTAAGCAAAGACACAAAATGACTAGTGAGAGCTGAATATCTCAAGTATCCTTTAATCATTGAATGAGACCCATCACTATCAATAGAATAGTGCAGGATCCATGTTGAGAAGGATGTTTAACCACACAAAGGTTTATAGATTAGACTTGGAATACAAAACTTTTTTTCACAGGAATTTGTCAAAGCTGACTAAATGGAATTGAGCTCTGTGTGACAGCCACTAAACATATATTAAATGCAAATCTATATTCCACCCTCAAGGGCAAATTTATCCTCTTGTCCTATTGACTGTGATCGGTAGCATCTTACAAAATAATTACATACCCATATAAACAGGTTTTTTTCCCTCAGAATCAAGCTGAAAGGTTTTTATTCCTCTCATGTGTTCAGATACAATTGTTACATTACTCATAATCTAATTTGAATTACATTGGCCTTTAATCCTGTGTGAGACTGCAGTTCATGGATTAGACAGCTACTGCAAGCCATTAATTGCTATCCTTAAACATCTTTTGAATTATGGATGAGTGACATTTTGAATTCTGCAGTATGAAATTTAAAACACTGATAGCTATTTAAGTATTAACGACATATTCGGTCTTTACCAGTCGTGTAAAGACTGACTAGAGGAGTTAAAGCCTCTTAGATGTTACTGAACTTTGTGATTTAATGACAACGTCTGATGACTAGAAACCCATGAATGACTCCTTCAAGTCATTTCAGCTTAAAGAAAGGTTGCTTTCCTCAATAACGTCTTGGGACTCAATACTGAAACTGAAAAAGCCCAGTAAAAATGAAGATAGGAAATTTTATCTGGTCTTCCTTCTTCTTGCAATAAGACATTACCCTACAGCATTTCTTTATGCTATGCCTATGTATTTTTAATTGTCTTAAGAAATAATTCCTTAACCTTTTTCCTTAAGAAACAATTTCACAGGCTGGTGGTTCTCAGTGTCAGAAAGATTTTCTTGTTATTTAACTTAAATATTCCTTTTCTAATTCCATCTCATTACTCCTTTACATACCCTAGGCAATATACTAATTGACTCTTCTATCTCTTTGGTGTTTATATCCTTCAAATATTCAAGTAGGAAACATTAATTAAGCTTCAAAATGTTCTTAAGACCATTTTTCTGCTTTAAGCAGTACTGTGTAGACACAACGGTGTACTCAGAGTTTAAAGGATAAATATCTAAGAAAAACCAAAAAAATTTAGTTCCCCAGAGCATGTTACAAATAAAATGTCAGCTGCTTCAGTGACAATTATTATACAGGTCTTAGTGACAGCTCAGTTATTTGGAATATGTCCTAGCAAGAAAGGAAATGTTTGCTTAAAACTTGAGATTACACAATATTCATTTTTCAAATGTCTCCTTAATGCCTGGGGTCTCTAAGAATGAATAGCAATTCATGACTAACAAGGAGAATTCATTCATGTTGTAGTAAAAATAATAAGAAACCAAAGCGACAAGAAAAACATGTTGGTAATTTTCAAGGTTAATGGAAGAGTGTGATCTGGAGACTGGTATTAAAAATTAAAATTCTAGAAACAGAAGGGATTGTTGAAAAAGGTCGTGCAGAATTGCAGAATCATGGGTTGTAAGTGACCTCTGGAGATCATCTCCCCTAAACCCACTCCTACGGGAAGTTCATAGAGTATATTACACAGGATTGCATCCAGATGGGTTTTGAATATCTCCAGAGAAGGAAACTCTGCAACCTCTCTGGGCAGCCTGTTCCAATCCTTTGTCACCCTCAAAGTAAAGAATTTTCCCCTCATATTCAGATCAAACTTCCTGTGTTTTAGTTTGTGCCCATCATCCTGTTCCTGGGCATAACTGAAAAGAGTCTGGCCCCATCATCAGACACCTGCCCTTAAGAGGTCTGTATGCATTGATGAGTTGCCTCTCAGTCCTCCAGGCTGAACAAGCCCAGCTCCCTCAGCCTTTCTTTACAAGTGAGATGTTCCACTTCCCTCACTATCTTCATAGCCCTCAGCTGGGCCTGCTCCAGCACTTTCTTGTCTGTCCTGTGCTGAGGAGCCCACAACTGGACACAGCACACCAAATGTGCCTCACCAGAGCTGAGCAGAGGGGTAGGATCCCCTCCCTTGACCTGCTAGCAATGCTCTTCCTAATGCATCCCAGGATACCACTCAACTTCTTGGCCCCAGGGCCCTGCTGATAGCTTGTCCACCAGCACCCCCAGGTCCTTCTCTGCTGAGGTGTTCTCCAGCAGGTCAAACTCCAGCCTGTGCTGGTTCCTGGGGTTATTCTTCCCTAGGTGCAGGACTCTGTATCTGCCTTTGCTCTACTTCATTAAGTCCCCCTCTGCCCATTTCTCCAGTCTCTCCAGATCTCACTGAAGGGTGCAGGACACTAATGTATCTGTCCCCCTCACTCCCATCTTTGTGTTGTTGCAAAACTTGCTGGTGAATAATGAAGTCAGAAACGATAACACAACAGTTATGATGACCTGCAAAATAAAACACGCATATGAGACATGTACATCACATACAAAGCACAGCAAATCTGTGCATCACGGGGAATTAAGCTTAGAAAATGAATACTGCAGAACTAGAAGACTAGACAGGTAAAAAAATTACAAAGGGAAAGATGAATATGGCATTTAAAACATAAGGACACAGACTATAAAGACCTTTAAAAAAGTTAGTGGATGCAAGAAAGCTAAAATTGTGTATAGGCCTGATTAGGAAATATAAAATCGATGACGCCCAAAACAACTTTAAAATAATAGTAATAAAAGAAATTCAATTTTAAAAAGAGAAATGTGTAAGAAAAAAATGGTTTTTAGCTTCATTTACAATGGTATTGAAGAAATCAGATAACACTTTTCCTGAGTATGCACCAAAAGGCAAATACAAAAATACGAGAATAGTATTCATTGTGACCAGCACATAAAACAATTAAAGCTTTGGGAGTATACAATCAACCAACTGATTGCCTAAATATCTGGTTTTGTCCTAGTATATTCATTATAGATGAGTTTCCGTGTGAACAGGATATGTTCCAAGGAGAAAGAGAAAGACTTGTGTTCTGGTTTAATCAAAAAAGAGGCTGTATTCTATCACCACCCACATAATTCCTTGATAAACTGGGTCGTTCACAGTCGGGTGGCTACACACCTGGTCCCTGAGGAGGGGCACATCATGTGAGGTGGGGTAGTACTTCTTCTCTCAGCCGTGATAACTTCCCTGGGAAGCAGCAAGCACCACCCATCCTGAGTGGATTATCCCTGCTAATGGCCCATTATCAAACTGAGTAAGTCCCAACAAATAGAACGTCAGAAACATACCCATCCATTGTGGAAATCCCTGCCCCTGGGGGAGACACCAGCTAGGAAACACCACATACAAACAGGCTTGGGGATTGAGAGAGAACACCACTGAACAACCAGGAGACAGGACCACCACCACTGGATATCCAGAGGACTAGACCTTTCACCACCACTGGACCACTTCACCACTGGACACCCAGAGGACGAGATCTTCACCACTGGATACCCAGCGGACCAGGCCTTTCTACAGGACTACTGCTTTCCACACCACTGGACATTCGGATGATCAGACCTTCACCACTGGACACCCATTTCCAGACCTTCAACAGGACTACAACCACTGCCAGGTTGTACTGTGACTCCGTTGGTTTAAGCCCATGTTTTCCGTATTATCGCATTTATTACAACCTTTCTATTGAAATTGTAACTCTGACCTAAATCTCTCTCGAGGTATTTGTGTGGGGTTAATTTCCCCAGCTGGTTCACATTGAAACCAGCACAACTTGATAAAATACACAAGTGTGGGGGAGCATACATTTATGATGGCTAAACTTTAAATATTAAGTTTCAAGATGTCAAAGATGGGGTTAATGTAATTAATTCAATTTCTGTGAATGTTTCTGATGCACAGATTTCCTGCAACGTTTGCGTCTTCGTTAATAATGCTGTAAAGACATGAAAATAAATAATAAATTAGAAAACTACTAGAAATCACTCAGTGCAGATAACTGCCAAGCAGAGGCATCATATTGTAAAATTTTCTGCCTCCCATTAACTCAGCTAAAACCTGAAAACAGTTACTCCTCCAAAATTGCTTATGCAATTGACAGATTTATTTGGTTTTATGATGCAATTTGTATATATATGCTGAGTAAGTAACAAGACTAATCATTTCTCGTGTAAGACAAACATTGCTTTTCTGCATAAATATGTGTGTGAGTGTGTTGTGTCTCAGGGTCAGAATTTGAATGGATTTTTTTGTCTGGTCTGACAGGAAAAAAAATTTAAAATTTCTTCTTTTTTTATTTCTTGTATACTAACTAAGAAAATTTTATATAATTAGTGAGCTGTTGTACTAATTAACAAGGTAGGAGTATGTTCTTTCAGATTAGTTTGGATCATCAGAAACTGGAAAAAAGTAAATAGGAGTGTTTCTTTTCTTCTCTCTCCATAATGCGGAAAGAAAAAATAAAAAGGACAGGAACTGTACCAGGAGTAGGAGGTTAAAACTGAAGCTTGGCCAGATGAACTCAGAGAGCTTATTGAGCATAAGTGGAATAGTTAGTAGCTGATATGATTATTGCCATTGTCTTCTAGAATTTTAAAAATTTTTATTTTATTTGATCCTTCTTGGTTTGGGTTTTTGTTTTGTGTTTCTTCAGACTAGCAGTCTGTGGCACTGGGTTAAAGAATTGTGTCTTCAATGAGGTACTGAAAATGTGTGACAAATTAGAGACAATTGTGTGGGTAGCTTGTGACATAGTAAAATGAAATGAAATGCATTTCCACTTGTGCCCAGATAGCCTGAACTTCAAGGAACCTTGTTATGAACGCACCTTCTGATGATTCTTCAAAGTGAATGCAAAAGCAGGCTACTGTACCCTAATACTGTTTGAAGAACTTTTGTTGGAAAATATTTAGACTAAAATTTGGAAGGCCTAAACAGCAGCTAATGTCTTTTAAAAGAACTGTAGATAATTTTTTTATTGTTAAAGGAAAATAAAATTGCTTATAAACTCTTACACTACACTAAAATTTCTTTTGTCAGTTCAATTCACAGTTGATGATTGTGACTAAACTAAGTGACAAGTGGGAATGAGAAATTTTTGCTAATGTTTGTGAGAACAGAGAATTAATATTTGGTACATTTAGATTTTTTTGACAGTACCAGGATCATATATTTAACTCCGTACATCTACAATATGCTGGGCTTTTATGAAAGAAGTTTCTCAGGATAGAGTCTGTGTATATTTTTTGTCAAGAGAAATAAGAAAAGAGTAGTTAGAGCAGGTGCCCTTATCTTTCTTCTAAGCATCTGCTATTTGATCAGTTTCTCTATTTAACTATCTGGAAAAAAATAATCCTAACATCTCTGCTTCCAACAACTATTTCAAGTGAAAATCTAGTCAAGTTGACAGGTTTAAACTGAAATTGGAGTGGGATGCTGTTCCCTTTGAGCAAGATGAACCTAATCCATTCCAAGGAAGAGAGAAGTGCATGCTAAAACATAGCGTAAGTCACATACTATTGGCACATAGCTCGTTGTAGCAATTACAAGCATCTGTCTAATGTGTCTATCTCAGTGCCTGTTTCATTTCATGTCTTGCTGGAATGATGTCAGGCTGTCCTGTAACTAGAAATATGCCTGCTTTATAAAAATGAGTAAAAATACCATTTTTAATCCTTTTGTCACATATTTTTCACTGCAGAAGGGAAAAGTTATCAACAAAACAAGGTGTTGTCTGTAATTCTTTGAGGATGTTATGTATATGAGCTGCAGGGGCTAACTACTGGATGGGGTTACCTTGCCATGTTTTATGCTTTATTTAGACAATTTCGTTTTCTTTGTTTGTATATTGAACAAATATTTTTCTTCTCTTTTTGTCTCTCTCAGATTTCATAAGCGCAGCTGGACTACAAAACTTTGCTATTGTTATAGCCTAATTAATTTTTGTAATTGCTCAATCACCATATAAATAGGCTTGGAAATGGTAGAAGCTACTTCTTAGGTTTAACAACACAAGTAGGTACTGAATAAACTAATTTTCTGATAAACACCATTGTTATTCCACTAGATCCTTTAGCAAATCAGATGCATGTACAACATTTTAAAACAAACAAACACAAACCCCTGCCATTCATTGCATGAGATAAAACCCAGCATTCTTGTGGGAACCTCATTGTGGCTGTTGCTGACATGTAGTACATAGCATTGCAAATGTAGGACAGCTGGATAACTGATGTTTTCTGTACAACAACTTTGTGACTCTGCAGAGACAGACTTAGGTTCACGTCCACCACACAGCAAGTGTTGAACGTCAAACCAATTGACGTCAGTTGCACTTCTGGGTATTTACCCAAATGTGGTGGCAATAAGGCACTTGACATGCTACTGATGATAAGTATGGCAGAACTACATAATTTTAATGCTACATTATCTACCTGTCTTTTGTGTTATTTCTGTGAACCAATAGGAAGCAACACCACAGTTTCCCTTTTTTCTTTTTCACTTTTTTCTTTTTCCCTTACTACTTGTTCCTTTTTATTTGCTGCTTTCTTCCTGTTAATATGACTGTTTCTATTTCTTCTTTTACTGTTTCGAGAGTTCTTTGCTCAGAGTTTGGAGTGAGATGCAGGAGGCCCTGAGATGTTCTTCTAATTAGATTGTTTATTAAGTTCTTATCTATGGCATAGCAGCACAGAGCATTCTCTAAGTTAAGAAGGTGGAAAATGGCCTCGAGTTGTGAATTCCAAGGCTATTTAAAGTCCAATCTATCCAATTATGAGTTGCCAACTAACATGGTTTTGCTTATAATCCAGTAGCTATTCATTTATCGTCTGCATTGCGGGTTTTCTAGAACAAATACCAAACTATCCAGACTTGTGAAGAAGAAGGAAGAAAGAAGAAGTAAAAGTTCACACCCAAAATCCTCCATCTTGCTACTAATACATTACTAATAACTCATAAACCTAATTTTCTACATCTCTACATATTTCACCCAGTGACATAACAAATTGCTTTTTAATTACAACACTGAAAGATATCTAAACCCAGGGTTCCAACATCTTCCTTCTGAAAGAAAAGGCACATATAATGGAAGTGTATGATTGCTGCTCTCCATTAGAAAATCTATCACCTAAGTGAAAGGGATGTATACATATACTTGAGGGCAGAAGTCATGTCATCTAATCATATATTAAAGTTGTGTTGCAGTTCTGTTTCTGAATCTGTTTCATATTTGCATTTCTTCATTTATGCACCCTTTTGTTTGGTAGCAGTTGATGGTATTGAGGTAGATCTTCAGTGAGAACACACTGTACATAGCAGAAATCAAAATAACCCAATGTAAAACAGTAACCGCTACCCATGAATTGTTCCCATTCACAATCCACGGGAGCCACATTTTAACAAATGATCAGTTCCTATTGAGCTCTTAATTTAGGCAAGAATATTCCATTCAGCTAAGCCACATGTTTTGAAAGGATTATTATTTTACTTATAAATCCACTAATTCATGGTAACTGCTTGGGCAGTACATCAAATGATATATATCATCTTCTATTTGTTACAACGAAACACAAAATGTCTCTCCCTTTTCTTTTTCAAATGAAAAATGCAAAATAAAATCTTAAAGCAAGATTTGCAAATATTTTTGAGGGAAAGCTAGACTGAGTTACGAATAACACGATTCATATTACTGAATGATTAATTTTAAAGAGAATACTGGAAACATTCAAGTAAAAATGCAAGAGCGCACTCATGATTTATTACATTAAAACAGGCCTTTAGAACAGATATTTAGAATCTGACTAACCAGAATTAGCAGAAATCTTCTTTTTCACTGCAGTAGAATAGAGACTCTGTCATTTTCCCATGTAAGTTCTGAACTTTTGGATATCACACCTCTGGGAAAATTTGTTCACTGTCACAAGGCTAAGATCCTTAAATTGTTTCTTCATTGTCTTTGCTGAGTTATTGAAGGGCTTATAATTCTGGTTTTTCCCAAACAATTTTTATTAATATATTATTTATTAATTTTCATCAATCTTCTCGCATGGTAAAATAAAAAAATTGGTCAGAGACATAAGCTGATCGGAAATTTGAATATTACTGGATGTTTTTCATGTGTCTGTTTAGGTTTGCATACCCTGCTTTGGAGAAGAAAGGCTGGTCTTCAAACCAGTAATACTTTTTCAATCTAAAATATCTTCCCATAGTTGCGCATGCACAACCATTGTTTCATGTTCTATTTTGATACTATTCTTCTCCTTTCAGGGCAGAAACTTGCATGCTGGCTAGAAGTTCTGGGGTTTAATTCAGACAGCTTTGATCATTGCTTATTGCTTTTTTCCTCAACATTTTGGACATCCACTGAATTAAAGGACTTATGAAATAGCAGGTGTTTACACATTCTCTTGCTGCTTTAGACATCAAAGACTGGAACAAAAAGAACAGTGTGTGGCTCCAGGGTAAATCAGGGCAAACTGTGAACACTGAATCTTCAAGTATGCAAGTGGCTGCTAAGTAGAGCACGGTTTTCTGCTGCCTTTGGAAGATACACGTCTGCATTATACTCATTAAGAAAAATAAACCTTTCCAACTCTTAGGATGTTCTTTAAATGCTTACAGTTCTCATCCTCTATGGCCTAATTCAAACTCTTTGCACTCATTTCTTATATCTCCAAGGAGGTAATCATACTTTGGATGCTCATTTTAAAGCATATTAAAAATTAGATAGCAGATTCTGTCCTAAAATAATGTCTCATTTGTGACATGAATGACTTGACTTCAGAGCAGAAGAGTTTCAAATGTCCAGTAGACAACTGTAAAAAGAGTAAGGAAATGAGTTATGTCTACAACAGGTTTTCATACATTATGATACTGTACACAGGACTAGAAGAAGCATGGGAAAGGAACTTGTTTACTGACTGCTGTCAAAAAAGAACTTTTTTTCCCTAGAAACTAATGGGGAACAAAGGTCTATGCAAAACCTATGTCCTGATATAAAATCTTATGAGAACTATCAACCATGTGTTATTGGTATAGTCTTGGGCAGCACCTTACTCATGCTCCCCTGCAGCTCATGAACTTAACAACTTGATGTAATACTAAGGATTTACATTTACTGATTCATCTTGTTAAATTTCTTCATGCATATAACTTCAGGCAACTGACACCTACAGAGGAAGGGGGAAAGAAACAAAAAAAGCACTTTCAATCCATATGTATTTCTGACATATCAACAGAATCACTTCTCTGAGTTTGATGATGAAATTTTTTTGCTGTGTTTATTATACAGAACTATTTTATTCAGCCTTAGGGGTTATTCTCAAATAAATGAGTGAGTTCCATGAGAAAACAGGCCCCATCAGATGTGCTGGAAATAAAAGACAAGATTAAGGAAAACTTCAGCTCTCAAAAACGTGTTTTGGCAAAGCTAAAAAACCAGAAGAACAATCAGGTTCCCCCTATTCAAACTTATTTGTGAGTTTTGAAATGCCTGATACAGAGCATCAAAATTAAAACTTCTCTTCAAAACAAAAATATCACTTTATCTTAAGATTGAATGCAAGTGAGAGTCATTCACTTACCTGGAATTAGGTAATCAAGTTACACTGTACTTTATTTTAGCTGAGAATACAACATGGGAAACTTTGAAAAGCACATTTATCATTTAGATCCATGTTATGAACTAATTTGTCACCCTCATTGACTATGCAGGTGAGACATCATAAAAAGGCTATGTCTGCACCTGGAAACAAGGCAGTGCCTGTGTGTGAGCTGCCACCTGATACACATGCAAGCCTGGTGATACACACTGCATGCCTAGTGGCCTAGTTCCCTGGGGATGATCCCAAACTGATTTGATTTACCAGGTGTAAGTAGGTTCAGGGCTAAACAAAGCATACACAGCTACTCATGGTGAAATGGTTTGCTGTGGAATAAGTACATGTTTTCTCACTACGTCTGAAGCTAAAAAATGGCCAAGTAAAGTCAAAGACAGGCCTTGCTCTCCTTCCTTCCCATGCCATCTGCTGTGACATGGATGGCAGTTTGCAGAGAGAAACAGTGATGCGTATATTTTGGATATATTAGGTAGATTTTTCTCTGTTAGGTACATTGTGCCTCCTTAATTCATTGGCTAATTTATCACTGAAATAATTTTCTGGCATATATATAGGATTTATAGAAAAGGTACAACCTAAGCTCAGTCGTTCTGTTATAGAACTGTTTAAATTATGCAGAAAGTAAATGCTGTATAGCATGACTGCTTTCTCTATAGGTAAGGTTTATTAAGAAGTGACTCAGAAACCTCCTTTCCTGAATTTGGCTTTTGAGTAGTTACACAACATGCACAAAGGTCCTAAATATTTTGTCTGATGCTTTGATGTCTGGTATATTGAAAGAAAACTTGTACACAGTTTTATCCTAGGAAGTATAATTATTTTTTGCCTTTTCCATAGGTCAATATTTGTTTTATAGTGTGTTCATTCACATCTAAGTTGTTTGTCAATGAATGTTGGTCCATCAGTCAAACCCTTGATTTGAAATAAGCAGAAAATATATGAAATCTACATATTTATGGAAGAAAAAGAAGGGAGGAAAAAAGGAAGAAAAGAGACAACTCAGCTAGTGATTTAAGAAATCTAATTGTTTGAATTGCAGTGACAGGGATATTTGAAACTTCAAGAACAGCTTTTTTAGTGTATAGTTTAAAATTACTCAACTGTTGTCTTTCTTTACTTTTTCTGCTGCATTCTGTAAACCGCTAAATGTTAGGAAGTAAATATGTTTACAGCTATTGCAACACTTGTGTTGAAAATGCAATTTTCTCTTAATGTTTAAAGATTACTTTGAGGTTATTTCTTTTAATTGAAACACTACATTTTAATGTTACAAAGCTACCACTAGTTTATTGAAAAAGGTAATTTTATCCTGTAACAGGGATAACAGCTACTTTGTGCTATGTTTCTTCCTGGAATATACAAGAAATACCCAATAGCAAGAGAGAATGGGAGCTGAAGTGACATTGTTCTTATTATGTTTACAAATGGCATGATTCTGTTTGGAAGTGTACCACAATAGCTGTTATGTTTTTACAGTCCCCGTTTTCATGATTATTAGAACATTACATTTAGCTTAAACTAATTAAAGTTTGTATTAGCAAGAATTGGTGATCATCTCTCACCTCTGACCTTTGGGTTAATGAGAAGTTCCTCTATGTAATTGCTATATCTTAAGACGGCACTGTGGTGTGCAATCATTATCTCTGTAAAATGACATTTAAAGTTTGTTTTACATGAGCAAGTAGAATAACATTACTTCTGCAGTGAGCAATAATTATCTGCCTCCTAGCTGAAAATACACACTGTGGATAAATTGTGTTCATATAGTAGCCTTTGTTTGTGAGACAAGTTAATTAAAAGGAGAATGTTGAAAATATATTTGTCTACTGAGTGCTGATAGAGTAATATTATTACTTTACAACAAAAAATTCTAGACAAACAAAAAAAAGTTGATTTTACTCCGAAGATATGGATAAAAATGAAACAAACATAATGCTTTTACCCTTTTATTATAAGAAAAATGCAGCCATGAAAGGAAATATCTATTTGTTCTAATGGAATAAGAATGCATAAAACTATGTACTCAGATGGTACTTACATGGGTTAGTACATGCATGAAGTACTGACCCTGAAACATACATTTTTCAGCTTGTAATTTTCTGTATATGATACTGAATTGCACATTAGGTGTTATATATGTGTTCTTCCTCTCCTGCTTTAATTAATTCAGCTATAAAAAAGATATTGCAGTCACTCCATGAATATCTTAACGTTTAGAAAAGTTTTTATTCAATATTTATTTACCAGGACAATATTCATTGTGTGACAATTACTTTCAATTTCAAAAACTGTTTGTGTATATAGCATAGGACCCACTGACCTTGATCTGCTATGAATTGCCTTCTCAATTCTGCATAGGATTGAAAGAAGGATGCTGCATGAGCCAGCAGTCTTGAATTTGTTTTCCCCATCTTATATAAACTTCACAGAGTATCAGTTGCTTGTTCTATTACTAGGAAGAGAAGGTACGTTAAGAATTTTATTTGTGTAAATTTTCTTTTATGTCGTTTTATACAGGAGTAGTGTACAATTCTAATATTAATCAGGAATTGTATTCATTTTTACTTCCTCCTTTAAAAAAATTCATATAGAATAACTCACTTTTCATTCATATTGCTTTATCAGTCTCAACAGTTGAGAAGACCATTTACAACACATTATTGAACAATGGATTGATCCAGTGCTGCTTCTGAATTTGCAAACAGACTAACAAGAGCACACTTAAGAAAAATACTATTTTTCTTATATTTCCCACATATGTTTAATTTTGCAATTGTTTAAAAGCATCTCTTTTTAGCTTACTTGGTTTATTTTTTCATGACTTTTCCAATAACTAATAAAATATATCTTTTCTGTCGTTGAATTTTTTTGGCATAATTTTAAAATAAATAAAATACAGCACAGATGCATAATATATCTAAGTAGCACTACTTTTACATGAGGTGAAATTCACAGTAATGATATAATTGATTCAACAGTAAAACTCCACATTTACTTCAAAAAAATTAAAACCCAGTCCTGTTATATCCAAGATATAATTTCTTTAAGCTTCTGATAAGAAATAACTTCACAATAAACACATCTGCTGATGTAAGGTATTTTTATAAGCTCTTATCTGCATGCATTTACTCTATAAAAAGTTAACCTTTGTATGTATTTTGACGACTAGAGGAGGAAAGTTACAGATAGATTCTCATGGTAAAAATATCATTAACTGCTTAGAGAATGGATGGCAACACTCATATATGCATGTTTTAGGAGGTCAAGTATATTATAAGTGGTGTGCCAGAAAGAAAGAGGCGTATAATAGGATTGAATATAGCGTGGATGGAAAGCAAACTAAAAATTACAAACAGTTTACTTATATAGAGAAATAAGTCTAGACTGTTATTGTCAATGTTGTTTACAATAGTGGTTTAAGGGTTCTATACAACACTTTTATTTCCACAAAATGTTTTAGATTTTTTTCTTCTCTGAATTTCTCAAGACATCAAAAATGGAAATAGATCCCTAAAGATATTTTCTACATCAACAGGTTTTTTTCGGGTTCTTTAGCTGTCATCTTACTAGCTCGAATATAATTAAAATAATAATTCCAATTGACTCCATTTCACCCTTAAGTGCAAAAAAACCCACCCAAACCAAAATCAACCAACCAACCAACCAAAAAAACTACCCATTTACTAGCCTTGGTAGCTTCTTTGTATTTTACTGAACAGAGGATGCATTGTATCACCAAACATTATAAAGTTGCTTAGGCACTAGGGCATGCATTAAATCCTTTATTGCCTAGGAAATGCTGCAAAATGTATTACTTAAAGAAGGGCCTTGAAAAAGGAAATGGTACATCACAGTCCTCCAATTAAAATTATGGAGAAAAACTATGATACCTTGTATTACCTTGCTTGGTAAATGCAGGAATCTTTCTGTAATTCTCAGACAGTTCTGTAATGTCAGGTCCCTCACACAGCAAACAAATGTGCCATAAAATCCTAGGGATTTTCACTGAAACACTTCAGTATATTTGGAAGAATACATGGAAAAATTATAAACAGTATTTACAAAAGTGTTAGCAGATAGGCTTTTTACTGGGATTAAAATACAGTTGTACCTTTGAAATACCAGAAGGCACACTAATAGTTATCCCTGGAAACATCTGTTAAAATCATAATTGCCATAATATTACTTGCTATTTGGTGTAGTGCAGCAACAGCATTATCCTTGAGTAACGGAGTTATTCTTTGGAAAAACCAACTTCCAGATCTCGGTTTACATACTTTCTTAAAAAAAAAAAAAGAAGTTGCAGCATTACGCAGCACATTCAAAATTCACTGGAAGGCAAGAAAGTGACCTGGGTCAGGATTAAGTTTAGGCAGGGGTTTGAGATTCAGAGTCAATTTAGTTTAATAATAAGAATTAAAACGTTAATATTTTTACTAGTTGCGAAAGAATTTTGAGAACTATAATCCTGGTAAAGTCAGCATCCATTACCTCCATTTATTTTACTAATTTTGTAAAGTCGTGTACATAAAGAGCTTTTCATCTTCGATGACGCTATCCTTGGGCAAGAAACTAAAAACTACCTGAAAAAAAAAAAAGAAAAATGAAGAAATGAAAGGAGCAGAAATCCCCACTTGGTCTGTTATAAAATGAAAGTTTAAAGACTGTACATCACCGGTGATAGGAAGGAATAGTTGTTTCACGTTGTTAGCCCAACCTAGCAAACAAAAAGTAACAGTAACCAAGTATTTTCCTATGGCAGGTTCCCGATGGGAGTGCTTGGTGTACCAAGCTTATTCTTCTCACAGAACAGACTCTTATGGGCAGTAGCAAATGATCTGAAAATCAAAACAAACCTTGGCCACACTTTCAAAGCTTATCTGTGTGCAGGGAAAGCATAAGCTACAATGAGTTTCAATCACAGTTCAATTATGGTAGATATCAGGGAAAGTCAGGTAAGGGCTTAAAAACAAATACATCAAGTTCAGGTATAGCTTCAAGGAGTCAATTGATGTCTCTGATGACCAATTACAAGTCCACACAGATATCCAAAATCACATAAAGCAAACTTAGTGATAGATAATAAAGGCTTAGCTATCCAAGGAGCTGCTAATTTGCCAGATGTATCCCAAAATAAGACAATCTTCTGCTTGCATCTAAGAAGTAGATAAAAGTGTTAGACCACTTGGGTAAGACTAACAAGACAGAAGAAAATTAAATTTGCCAAAAATGTATTGGAATTTCATGGAGTGATGAGATGTTGAAATACTTGAATAACTTAGAGGGGAAAAGAAGAATGTATGTATAGAGATTTTAGTAATAATTGTCCTTCAAAACAGCTAGAAATTCTCAGTTGAGAGAAGTGGGGAACAGACAGTTCCCAGCAAATAGCACTAAGCCATTGTCCCTACACCACAGTATTTATACACAAGTCATAAACCTAGAGAGCAGAGGAAAAAAACCCAACCAAATAAAAACCCCTCAACCAAATATATACTGCATACTTTCCTTTTCTCTTTATTTTTTTTCAGGTTAACATTTTTCTGACATAAAACATTCACTGCTCCAGAACCACACACTAGTTAGGAACTGTAAAATCATCTGTAATACTGTGTAGAGAAGCTAAATTATTGTTTATCAGGAACTAAATTAATACATTTCTTTGTTAATAAGGTGTTGTCTTTGTTAGAAATTTAATTAAACTTTTGGCATACCGGAACTGGGTAAGTGAACTATTGCTATACTACAGGTAAGTTGATAGTAAAAAAAGGAAAAAGAAAGACAGTGTCATTTTCTATATCTTTCAGGCATAATTAATTGTATTCACTAAATTTATGAATTGGTTTTCAAGTTTCATACCTCTTCTGTATTTTCAACACCATATGTGTACATAATCAGATTTTGGGGGCTGTAAGCAGTAAAAAGCTGTAAATTTTCTTCATCTATTTAAAAAATAGCTAATTGGATTACAAATTATTTTGCTTATTTTCCCACCAGCTCCTTGGTTTATTCTTCAATCATTATTTATATTCAAACTTTTATTTACCTTTCAAAACAAGAGTTTTCAATGGCATGTGTATACAAATAAGATGTGAAGACCACAGAGTCACAGACCTACTTAGTAACCCTCCTTCCTCCTTTCTGATCCAGCCCATATTTTAATTTTTTCCCACTCAGTTAACTTACTTTTGTCAAATGCTCATTTTGGTTTTATTTCGCAGTCTCCACCACCACAGGACCATTTAACGCCCGCTGTTACTCCAGCGCCCTAAGTTGCTCCTTTGCTGTCTACTTTTCCTGTCCACTGGAGGAGAAAACATTTCAACACATTTGGTTTTGCGGAAGATAGGAGATTTTGGGCTCTCTGAGTGATTGAGTCAAGAGCAGAAACAATGGAAAATAATAAGAGGTGTGACATCAGAGAAAACTGATACAGAAAGAAATGTTCACTTTCTAACACTACAAAAACCACAATAACTTTGTTAATTTCAAAAAGACAACTGAAGCACCACAGCAGTTTCTGTTGATGCCATTCTAGAATGGGAAAGCAATCTTGATAGCAATACTTCAGCTTTTTTGTCTTTGTTTTTCCCCCTCTGTTCAGCTGGCAGCAGTGGGAAGTCAAAATCTGATCTAGCCAGCTACAGGGCCATTTTCTTCCCTTAGTTATACAGCTCCAGTCAGCATGGGGGAAGCCAGCTGGAGCTAACTCAGGAGCACTGGTGTAACTAAGAGGGGGATTTGGACCACACCATGGTTATGAATTTTGGATCATGGCAGATAAAGGAACAACAAGGTAGAATAATGTGTGGGAAATGCAGCTGAGGCTGAAAATACCTCATCTGTCTTTCTACCTGCTAATTACTGCTTCCCAAAAGCTGCTCATTCAGTGGTGCTCCCCAATTTCTCTCACAAGACTAGTGGTAGTGCTATTGAAGCTGCATTGCACACATCACAAATTATCTGTCTATTCCATTAAGTGAATTTGGTTACTTCAAGGGTTATCAGTAAATTGCTCACATCTTGTGGCGTTTCACATCCCCTAGTTGCCGTTGGTGTGAGCTCCAAGAAAATTCAATGCTAATGCCAAAGGCACTGACTGAGTAAACTTCAATTCTGAAAGTCAAGGGGTCAAAGCCAAAACAATGGACCAGCTGTTCCTACTGGAACAACAGAAAGAAAATATGAATAACAATGACTTGAAATGTCTTTCTTCATTAAAATCATGTCTGTGTGGTGTTTTCTTTCTTGAATACTCTGCATCATTTAAAGATACATTTATTTATGAAGTACAATCTTTGGACCATTTCAGAGCTTCTTTAAAATCCCATCAGTGGTTTTACCCTGTTTAGAGTGATGAAACTAACAGAAAAAAAAATGCAGCTTTCTGCATTTGCATTTCTGCAAAAATCCAGATAAGTGATAGACAAACTCTTACTGGAGACACCAATCTACTTCCAGCTAAAAGAGAAATTCTTTACTTTAGCTGAGAGGTCAAGCTTACTGCTGGTGCATAAATATGATACCAGATTGCATGCAATATCGTTGTAGATCTGCACCCCAAAGTCAGTCATGTAGTGAAGCAAACTTTCCTGAAGAAAACTGTCCTTACTGTTCATGGACATGTAAATAGCTAGAGATCTGCTCAGCTTTCCTTGAATGAAATTTTGATTTAGAATTTAAATTGCTCTCAATAATATTTGCAAATGATTCTGTGAATTTTCCAAAATGAGAAGAAAAGCGCGTATTAAACTATGATTCTTTTTGCCATCATATTTCACTATGCTTTCTCTTTGAATGTATAATGAAATGTTATATTATTCTACAGCTCCTGAAACTACTACAAAATATTAGGAAGTAGAGGAAGGGAAGAAAGAAAAGAGGAAGAAAGAATACAAAATCTTATCTATGTTTAATTTTGTGAGGCTTATTTCATTCCAACAGGGTTTGTGAAACAATTCTATTTTTTTTGACATCTAACCGAACTAATACATCAGGGTTTTTTCATATTTTTAATCTACAGGTAATAATGTACAATTAGGGTTGGATTTCAACTATAAAATGTAACTAGATGATTTTGTATTTTGCTTCCTCATCTCAGTAGTTTTGAGGAAAAGTTACACATGGTTGGATTACACTTCTCTGAAGGGACCTTTATATTTTAATAACTGTAGTGGCTGCAAAATAGCATGCCTAGATAAATCTTTTCTACTCTCAGCTGCAAAACTCTTAATGATTTCATAAGTGTTGAGGTTCCTCCTCTAGTGAGAGGTGAGTGCCTGATAGGTTTTTCTGTGGCATACTTGAAAATGCTTAGGAAGCCACTATCCAGTACATTTGGTTCCTCTCCAGAGCTGCTCTACCGTGGTTACTTTCCACACCTATCCTGAAGTGCAGCATTGACAGTGTGAGCACAACTGGTCTGTTTCAGCGTGACACAGGTCAGTTTAAATCGCATCAGACAGAGCAGCCACTTCCAGCAGAGGGGAGGGAAGCAGCGGTGGAGCCAGTCAATCAATCACAAGCATTTTTCTGACTGTAACCAGCTCACACTGTTGATTACAACACCTCTGCTGAGAGGGCAGCAACTCACAGCTCGATGGCAGTAATTTCTTAAAACACTAAGAACGTAAGTACTCTGTGTGATCTCTTAAAAGGCTGCAAATAACATTACGCAGATCCGCAGGGTAAGTAAAAAGTTATGGTCCAGTCTTGTGATTCAAGAATGCATTTATATAACACAATACATTAATGCTTCCTGTATCACTGGATCTTCAGCTGACGAATTTTGGTATATTCACTCAATAGTAATACACTGTTTTCTTCTCCTGAGTATTTTCTTGCTCATTTACTAATAAAAATATAAATGTGTCCACTTCCTGGTCAGCTTTACCTCTCACAATTTCATTTATGTTTCTTGAGTAGCTACTCGATTGGCTGGTTCATCTAAATATGATCTGACATATTAACTGGTTCAGGCATAGAGGTTCAGTAGAGAGGGGAGACATGGCTGGGAATTTTTTCCAGATGGCTTTTACTTTCTGAAGACATTCACTGAGTGCTTATTTATACTAATGGAGAGGTGTCATGAAAGCTCGAAGGCATCACTCTTTTTAAATCAATATTAAATTTTTTCCAGGATTATGTTTGTCTTCAAAGCCCAATAATTAATTCCTGTTTCTACACCACCTTGCTCCAGTCACTCCCTGTTTCTCAGCAATTTCCTCAGCTTTGATCCAGTCATCTTTGAGCAAATTCTGTCCTGTCTTCATACACCAAATTTGAAAACAAAATACAGTCATAAAATCTGAGGCAACCCTACTGTGAGTCCAGATCACAAGGTAATTTAAACAGTGATCTTAATCATTGAAGATTTCATAATTTTGCTGGCCTGAGATACTTAAATTCTCACAGGATATAATACAGTATTCTAACAGTAAATTTTGTGTTCCCATATTTTGGAATTTAAGAAAATTATGATAACTTTGGGTTTAATACTAATTACTAACATACACAAGTGATTGGAATTATATGAGTAGCATAGTGGTTTTGCCTCAAAAACTGTGGAAACTAGCTGCTGATCTTTACTTTGAAAACCTCTCTTAAGGAGAACTGTTCCAATGCTAGCTCCAATTTCAATACTATTTTGTTGTATAAACAGTGGCATTAAAAGCACTGATACTGGTCATGTGTTAAGCTATGCACAAGAAACATAGTTAAAGGTAGAGTCTGACTCTGATTTATCTTCTTGAACAGTGCTTGCATTTAGTAAAGCAAATTCAGGCCACTAATTTCTTTTGGAATTAAATCTAAATACCCTACCACTTGGGCAAAGACTGCCGTTAACTTTCCAGAAAAATAGGTGCCCAATGTCAATGTTTTCCTCTCTTGCTGAATATTATGTCCAGAAACTAAACCTGGCATTAATTCATATGATAATGAATTAATTTTAAAGTCAAACATATGGTCCATTTGCTTTATGTGGGTGAAATAACCCATCACATGATTAGACACAGAGATTACATTTCTGGTTATTGGACACATAAGAGTGAATCAATAAATCCTGAATAGTGTCAATATTGCTCAATGTTAAAAAAAAAAAATAGAAAAAATTAACAGTTCAATCTGTTCTTGTCCTTCATGTGTCCTGTTTTCTGAAGTGAACTGTATCACCATGTTTGAAATGTAAAATCAAACTCTCTCTGTTTATTAAATATTTGCTTTATATAGAGTCAGCATTGCTGAGAAGGGACTTTTTTGAGTAATTTTAAAATATTTCATCAAATAAATAGCATTCAGGTCTTGAACATTTTTGTACTTTAAAATTTCTTTCATCCACTTTACTACAGTCAGACATCAATTAGAAATCATATGAAATCAACTTAAAATTGCTGATATTTCAGATCATCCGCTTCCTACTTGTTTCTTGTATATTTCTCTGTAAGGTGAGCTATTCCTACACAGGAGAAAAAGGCACTAGCATAGAATATGGATGATTGAAGTATGCAGTTGCAAAACAGCAGGTAAAAGAGAAAGTGCTGGTTACACAGCAACATCAGAGGCACTTGCTTCATTCTCCTGATTCTTCAGGTGTAAAATTAGCCTTGTGATGTATACATCTCTTGCAATTTCTACTAAATGTATAATCTATATTGAGACTGCATTGGCATTTTTTTCCAGGGACTAAAATAGAGCTCATTAGTACCCTCTTAAATTTAGTCGTATTCTAAACTAGCAATGCAGCAACAAGCCTTTTTTATTAGTCTAAGGTATGGGGGGAAAAAAGCTCCAATCTTTCTCATCCTGGAAAACACTGAACATTTGTACTTTAAATATCATTCTTTTAAATCAAATTCATCTTACTAAAGAAACCAACTCAACAGGAAAAAAAATGGATCTTTCTCTTGATAGGACTGTCAGAGACAAACTCTTACAAATGAATTTGTCTCTTACTATTATCTTCTGTTCCTACATAATTGCAGAATAAGCAGTCAAAACAGAGAGAAAAGGTAGGCTATTCTTTTTAGTTTTTATAACACCAGACTCAGGCTAAAGATATTTAATCACAAGGTGTTCCAGTGGCCAGCTTTGCAGAAATAAATGCGAAGTCCTGCACTGCCAGGCTGTCGATGGAGCAGATAATCAGACATTAGTCTTCTCAGCCCAGTCTTCAACTGAGTCCTTCAGGCAACAAAAATAAATCCAGTCACATATGTTTCATTATTTCTCATATTCATGATTTCTCTGTTCTCTCTTAATTTTCTTATGACATATTTCTCTGTTTTTCAGTCTAATTATATCCACATTTTGTTCTTTGTTTCTTCTATAGCCACACAAATTGCAAAAAAAAAAGAAGTCATGAATGATTTTTTAAATTTTTTTTTAACAGTTTTCATCACTGGGAGATATCAGAGCTGTCAAACCATTTTCTGTCTTAAGGTCATACTTCTCTCTGAAACATAGTAAGCTATTGTTTCTGTGTTTCTTTTGTAGCTAAGCTAGCATATTGACAATTAAGTGTGTCTTTGATCTGAGAGCTTTAGAGGTAGACCAGCCTGTAACGGTAATTGAGAAAGCAAAGTAACTAGTATGATTTATTGCTATGTCAAATAATAAACATAGCTTTCTGAGATTTTTTTCATGAGAATGATCAGGATCTGTGCCTGACCTTGTACCAAACTAGACTGATGCTTTTATTATTTAGCAACTTTCTTTTTAATCCTTGGCCTCCTTTTCAAAGATTCAGCTTTAGTTGATGGTCCACTGCAGCCTTGGAGATTTTATGGGCCAATGCTTATCATTCTGAGGAATACAGATCTCTTGATCTTGAGGCATAACAAAGATCAGCCTAGAAGTTAGATTTGATAAAGGCAAACCAAAGCTCTAGTCATAGTCTAGTATAACTGCCCACATATGCACTGCGCTAACTACAATTTACAATCCATCTTGTTATAATAACACATTTTGGGTTTCTCCAACCACAGATGGAGAAGATTTTCCAAGATGGAATTTCATTGTGTTCCTCCTCCCCACTGAGAAAGTTGAGAGTGTTGAAGAGCCTTTTTAAGCCTTTGAATACATATTCCATTAGTAGGAGTGTATTCCACTGGCCAGTGGGTAGGTTTGCTCTTGCTAAACCACTGTGATATTTGCAGGTGTTTGTGAGTTCCAGGGGTACTGATAGGAAAACTTTGTTTCAATGTGTCCCTCAGTTTTTTGTGTGTATGTGCAAACTCTGCCAGATACATCTCTTGTGTTCTACATGTGGTTTGTTTAGAAGCTTTCACTTTATGTTTATATAAAGCAGAAACCTTATTTCACTTGGTGAGTAATAAAGACTTGGTGCAATATATCTTCACTGGACTTTCTTAAGCTAGCCTTGACAGAAAGTGTCCATACAAGCAGCTATCTATTTAGATGGGTTCTGTGTTTGTTTTTAAGGCTATGCATTTCATAAAAGGGTGAACAGCAATTTGGTGTGTAGGGGCAGAAATTAAATCCCTGAAGTGAACAGGTAAATTTTACATGTATAAGGACTTCTGAATCATCACTGATATTATCTAAAGAGTAAAATAATGCTGTTGTTCTTATTGCTTGAGCATCATCAGTGTGATTCTCATTGTTCCTCAGAATAAAATAATTGAAGCAATTTATCCTCCAGACATATGCTATATAACTCTATCCATTATTGTTGTAGTGAAGTACAGTAAATAAGCCTTTGTGCTAGTTTCAGCAACACAGCCCAGTACATAGGGGAATGATAAAAATTATGATGCTTCTTCTGAGACTAAGGATCCCCTTCTGCCCAGAAATATTTTTGACTTATCTGTTTACCCTGTAAGCAAAAGTGTTCTACTAAGATCAGGCTAGCTAGACCATATGAGGTAAAGCAGACAACTTATGCAAACCGGATTTTCTCTTACTATATGATTTTATCTTGGTAGAAGGGATAGAATTAACATTTCCTCTATGTAGGGATGTTTGTGTATTTAGTCCACAATATGACTGTACTAACAAGGGAGTTACTTCACTAGTTTATTGCTTTTAAACCACAGCTGGAAGCTGGAGCTGTAAATTGTCTTTTACACTAAACAAAATTCTAAAAGGACAGAAATCCAATTTTTTCATTACTATTATTGTAGTTCTATTCAGTCCTTTTTCAGTACTTTCAGACCTGAATCAATTTGACCAAGATGGTTGTGGATGAAAATAAAAAAACTTTCTTGACAAAGGGGAAAGAGATGAATGGATCAGGAGGTGAGATGGGGTGATAGAGCAGCTACATGAGAAAATGGGAAAAATCGCTAGGATGCAGAAACTGTATGTGCACTCAGGGATATGAGAAGGATCGATTGGGTGAGGGGTGGAAGGTAGGACAGAAGAGGAAGCCAGGGGGTAATAGAGGGCAACAAATTGTTTCTGTTTTAATGTGTGTGAGGAGAATGGAATGAAATAGGAACCTGAAGAATCATGTGCAGCTGTCAATATGATGAGCTTTGTGAATACAAAATATATTGCTTGTTGTCCTGGGTGTTGTCTGCACACTTTGCACAGATTAGTTGTTCACATGAAAATCACTGGCATGCATAAGAATCTTTGAACCACAAATGTTGATGTCATGCAGAAAAGGGATCTACTGAAATGCACACAGGCACATGGAGGTATTGATGAAAGCACATCTTTTAATAACATCCCCAAGTGGTGGCAGTACTGAGTTTTGGACGTCACATAGTCTTAGACTCTTTGCTGTTATCTCCGCTAATGGTTGGTTATTCCTGTTAATCTCTGATGTGAATAGCTCAAACAGCCTATCTGTATATTACTGATCAGCATATCCACAGGATCAAAAAGCAGAATCCTAGACAAGAATTTCTCTGCAGAAAGAAACAAAACAAAAGGGTTAGACCTTAAAGTTACCAAAATCTCCCAACACATCAAGAAGCAGTGAAGGGGAAACACTCAGTTATGTCAGTCTTCAGTGAAAGAGATAAGGTGAGAACACACCGACACATTTTGCTTGCAGAAAAAATGTGATGAGAAAAACTTTTAGAGACACAGAAGTCTGGTAATTATTCTGTTTTGTTGCTGTTTTGTTTTCAAGGAAATGGAAACAATAGAAGCAGAATATAGTGTATTGGTAGATCTGAGACACAGTATGAGAAAGAAGACAATGAATAGAAAAATATTTCTATTTACAGATGATTTAAAAGAGGAACATGGATATCATCACAAACCTACATTTTCAGTATTTTTGTGATTTGTTTTACTATTGAAGCTCCTCATGTGTTGGGTTTCTTTTGCAACTAGTTTTTTCACAAACCAGCTTGTCTTCTGAGAAGTCATGTTTCTGAATGCTTGTATTTGCAAAATACATCCTTGGCAAAAGAAAGACAATATTATAACTTTATTTCCTTGGCTTTTTTACTGCCAGAAGAATTGGCTAGAGAAAGCCAACTTCTCTACCTGAAAGACAGGTAGTCTTGGTAGCCAGCAACCATTGGTCTTGGAAGCCAAACCAAACTTCTGAATTTGAATATTTGGATTGCAACTAAAATCTAATTTTTTTTTTCCATAAGTAAACAATTTAACTAGTATGTCAGAAGATTATATTTTTGTTTGTCTGAATTGGAGATTTTCATGCTGTGAAAATGCCCCTAAAATTACAAGACCTTTATCTCATTTTCTCCTTCTTTCTCTCTTTCAGTTTCTTTTTTTTCTTTCTCTTTCTGTTCCTTCCTTCGTCTTCTCCTGCCCTTTCCCTTTCATTTTTTCTCATTGTCCCTGCTTAGCCAAGGGGCTCAGGATGTTCCCAGTGAAAATGGTGGTTTGAGGGTTTGAAAGAAATGAGGGTGAATGTAGCATAAAGAGGAAGAAACAGCAGCGAGAATGTTTGTGTCCCTCCTACTGAAAAAAAAAAAGGGAAAGAATGAGCTTGAAAGACTGCAACTCCAGAGGTAAAGAAGGGATGAGCAAATTATAGAAGTTTACCTGGAAAGAAAGCAGTGATTCTTGTATATTCAAACTCCGTGCTGTTGCTCCTCCAGTCTCTATGGTAACGATAACACAGACAGAAGAGGAACACTGAGGAAAGGCTGATGGAAACAAAGCATGCTTACACTTTCCAACATGGCTGGGGAATCTGAGTTTTGGGTGACTTGATTAAAATAAGTTTCGTTTTCTAACTCTGCTTAGGATTCATTTTCACTAAATGGAGCTCTTCTGAGGTGTCTAAAGTTAGTGTAAGGTAGCCTGGATACCATCAAGCCACTAAATGGAAAAAACCTCTTAGGCTGACTGTCACTTACGACAATACTTCTCAGCCTTTTGTTGTATTCCTGGAATGAAAAGCCCCACATTTTACACAACACTTCAAACAGATGAACAACATCCATTGAATAAATCAAGAAACAGGTGATTTGCTTAGTATTATGAGAACACAAGTAAGAATTTTTTCTCTTTTTTTTTGGTGAGTGTAGTTGAAGTCCAGCCTGAACTCCTATACAGATACAGGTGATAATCTATCCTTAGCTCATCAGATTGAAATTTGACATCTAGAATACCATTTTTTATATACATGAGTAATTTGACTTTTAGTGTAGCTAAACAAATCACACCCTGCATCCTCCCCTGACAGCATCAAGTCATTGACAGACTTATAAATGCTGTATTTCTAAAAAAATGAAGAGATAAATAAAGGAAATTCTTGCAAAACAGTTTCCCTTTAGAGTTTTTAGACTTTCTGTGAACATTTTTGCATGCCTGAGAGTTCTCATGTGACACACTTCTGGCATAAAAGAAATGATGTAGCAGTTGCTGCTCAAATTGAACCTACTGCAAAGGTGAGAAGTGCAGCCGAACAAGGACAGTAAGCAAAGAAGCACAGGAGTAATCACTACTGTGAAAGACAGAATTATTCACAGAAAATGCCAACTGTTTTCTTTCTCATTGACATATCTTAAACTCCTATTATACCACTTATAAGATGGACAAGGATGTCTCTGAGTAATTTTCAGCAATTTATGTAAAGTTCAACCAGAAGATAGGTGAAATGAAAACCTTTTTCCCAAAAGATCATAATGGGGGCGACTAATGAAGCACTTCTTCACCAATACATAGCTTGATTTAAAAAAGAAAAAAAGCTATTAAAGAATAGTATGTATTTTTGATTGCAGATTCAAACCTCTTCTAAACAGTAACAAAAGTGTTATTTCATTCTTTGACTTTGCACGTCTGCATGTCTGTTTTGTATGGTTCTTGCTTTGATTTCTGAGTTATATGGAAGCCTAGTGATCCTGGAAATGTATGAACATTTTCATCTCCCGAGACATCCCTTCAAGACCTATGTATTTCTGGTATTAAAGAATAAATCAATCCCTTTTTATACAGCCGGATGTTCAGTGGTTGAAACATCAGCGTTGGTTTGGACACGTTGTATGAAAATTCTATGTTTGTCATCACTGGAGCTTTGATTTTTGCTGCTCCACTGTATAAGGCAGCCATGCACAATTAGAAAACTAAATTTTGCACAGTAGATGCAGATTTCATTTTGTCAGCTCAACAGTAAGAACAGTTAAGTAATCTGTGCATTTTTTGCTGGCATGATGCTTTAACTGAAACACCACCACCACCTTTTAAAAGGAAAATAGATAATTCTATTACAGCAGAAACTGATAAAATTAGCGGATAGTGCTCAAATTTTACTGACGGGTCTCACTCTTACATAATATTTCAATTTTTGAAGAAAGAGAAAAGAAGTAAAAAAAGGATAAAAAAAATGAAAGCAAACTTTTAAAAAAACATATAAAAAGTCTCTATAAAGTAAGTTATAGAAAACATAGAACTTCAATATGGCCCTCTGAGTGGAGCTAGTTAATTAGCAACAGATCATTTAACTGAAAATTTGTACTATGAAAACTTCCAATACTTTATCCAATAGACTTTTGTTAACTGCTATAAAATGAAACCCATTGTGCTAACAACATTATTAAAAACGGACAAAATAACCATGCCTATTTTTTCTCCTAACAAACATTTCCACTGATTATTATGTCAGTATCAGCCAATCGGTTTTTGTTTCCAAAACATGATTTATGTTATGTGCTTATTCGAATTTCCATTATATTCCAAAATTGTGTGCATTAAGCATCACTTAGCTAGTTTTTGGTAATAAATCATAATTGAGTTTCATATACCTTTGGACTGAAATAATGTGTGTGAAACACCTACTTGGAACACAGCCACCTTCAGTAATGAAATAGAGAGTAGGTGCTGTGCTGTCAGCTCAACAGAGGCATCAGAAAATATCATTCTTTTCTGCTTTTGGTCATATGCACAGATATGTCATTGTCCCAAATAGGAAAAAGAAAAAAATATTGGGTTTAGATGTTTCTTATGAGTTTGGAGAAGAGCATGACTTGAATTCCAGTTATATGTCTAGGTAGAACCTCTGTTGTCCATTCACTTCATTCTTTCACACTCTTTTATGGTTTTTCTGTATGTTATATATTCTGTTGTGAAAATTCAGTAGAGAATTCAAATGTCTATATATTACACAAATTTCTTTTTTTTTTTGCTCAAGAATTTAGATGTGTTCTTAGTTAGAGTTTCTTCAGCTGTGAGATACATAGACAGGAAAAACTTCTCTGCAATAGAGTAGTACTGTTAAGTGTTGTGACAATACAGATAAGTAAATAGATATTACTTATAATGTAAGGGTATCTATGAGGAAAGATAAATATCATGTTAGGACTTCCTTGTATAGGATAATTTCTTGTATCATAGAAACACATCTGGAGCAAGTAATGGGATTATCTCATTAACAGAGATTTATCTATAGAGGACATGCAGGCTGTAAGGAGACACATGAATCTAAGGTGCTGTACCTTGGCCATGTGCCTAGATCTGTACTTCCATTCATGTCTTGATCTGCTACTCTCCTGGCCAAAGTAAACATCAGTCTTTCACTCCTACGTAAACTAGGCCACAATCTAGAAATGAGACTACCAGAATTCCTCTATCAGAATTATCTGAGCAGCCTCCATGCGGGTGCACTACAGAGATTTTATTCACATAGAATATTTTACGATAAATTGCCATTGACTAAAATACAGATGATGTCTGAAAGTGCAAAAAAGAGAAAATACTGGTTTTTTTAGAAGTGGTTTATCGCTGGGCTAGAGGGAGACCTTCTCTTTCCTGGTCAGTCTCGATTTTCTTCATGGAGACACGCACAGCATAGAAAGGGCTAGACCTATTCATATCCTAGTGTAGTCAGAGAGTTTTCTCTTAAAGATTTTAACTCCCTTAAATAATGGACAAAACTGCTCAAATTGTTTTGGATTACATAGGGTTTTCACGTAATTACACCTAAAATGAAGGAAGAGGTGTGTCAGGAAACAGCTTCCAATTTAGCAATCATAATGATTGAAATGATTGAAAACTTAATTTCTGGAGGGAAATAATTTATATGGCTGTCATCATAAGTGCTCTGAGTGGTTTTTATTATGAACAGAAACTACTGCCTGAATCACAGTTAGATTGCCATCTGGCCTAACTCTCACTTCCTAATGGTTCTAGAGAGGTGTGTGCTGAGTACACCTTTAACACAATCTTTAGTGCTAGGGTCCCTAAAAAATGCTATTAGCATATCAGTCTGGTCTTTTATAGATTCATTGGATCAGTCTTACAATACCCTGTTTATTACCTATCTGAATGTGCCCAGTGAGGGAAGTGAACATCATTCTAAGTACAAATGTCATTCTGGGATGCATCTACACTGTCAAGTAGCTCCCTATTTTGGTTTCAAGTGTCCTGTTCAGTCATGTGATCTGTATGTTGGTTTGCCCGGGTCTGTACCAGGATGAAACTAAGTCATTAGCTCTGAACCTAAACTGAGGAAAGGTTATGGGGATAGTTTGATCTGCCCCCTACGCACACCAATATCTTTACCTACTACAGCTGCAATGTCATTAAAGTCCTTTCTCCACCCAAACCACATTGTACTGGGAACGGCATCTGACTCACACTGTTCTCAAAACCAGCCCACAGCATTGCCTGGCCAAATGGACCAAAACCATTGCAAGGGAGTATTGTGGTTGCAATGCTCAAATATGTGTGCTGGTCACCCATAGTTTCTTATACAGACAAGCTAGATTACAACATATGAATATAGCAGGAAATTTGGAGCAAAAAGAATATGGTAGAGATGTAGCCACACTGCAGATATTTAGCCTTTATGAGCAAAAGTTCAGAGTTTGCATCATGAAGCCAGTGAGCCATATGTTATACCCCAAAATGGGTGTCTTTAGCACTGTAACCTGTTACCTGCCTGTTGACTCACTACAGAAATCATGAACTAGAAAGAACTTATTTACTTCTCCTTATATTCCAGTATCAAGAATGGGCAAATAGACTTTTCCTACAAAACCTGGTCATTTTTAGTCCTCTTCTGATCAAGCTACTACCCAAACCTCTCTCATGCAGACCTCTAATCTAATCTAGTCTCAGTCAGCAGTATACTAACTGCTCCCTTATCAGACCTACCCTGAAATGTCACAAAAGGACCTAAGAAAAGTAGGGCAATCACTTTAACCAATTTTTAGAAACAGGGATATTGTCCCACTGAGATGAATGCTTGCACTGTTAAGAAAAATTCACTATGAACCTTTTCCTGTTGAAAATAACTGGTATATGCTGAAAGAATTGTGGAAACAGAATATTACTTATTTAGCCTTAGATACCCTCCCCTTACACAGTATCAACATCCCGTTTCTAGAATTCTTCTCTATAAACAATTTGGTATATTCAAGTTTTTCAACAAGTATTTTCAAAAGATAATAATAAATGTGTTTTCTTGCTCATCAAACATGATGCTTACACATGCCGTGGTTAAATGTGAAGATCAGCTGTTTCAGCTAGCTTGAAAACTTTTCCAAATTAGTTTTAGACTTTCTCTTAAAATGCTGGGGTGCAGAGAGAAAGAAACCATTAAAGCATACACTTTTTTTCCCTCTGGACTTGAGGAGTCTACAGAGCGATGACTCAGAAAAACAAACAAACGGGAAAGCAGCCAGACTGTCATGACTGCCATTCTATTGTCATAAATTTGATCCCCCTTGGAATATTATTTTTAAGGACTGGAAAGACAACAAACTAAATTCTGCTCTCAGTTACCATGGAACAACCCCAACTTTACTCAGTTTCTTCACAACGAGGACATATTTTATGCCTGAGGAAAACTTTGTTTACAGAGTTTATAGGCAATACTACAGAAAATATAATATATGCATAGCAGATCTAATTTGCTATTCCTGCTTTGCAGCAGTGGATGCAGGAAGTAAGGTGAATGGCTGCAATCACACAATGAAGAGCATTATTTTTTGAGTAATATATGTTGTCAGCTAAAAGAAATTGTTAGAGTTAATTAACTTTTTTCCTTCACATTTTTTATGACACACAAGGAATATGAATGGAATACACAATTTATTGCTCCCTTCCTTTCTTTTACTGTGTATGAATTCAATTTACCAAAGTGCCTGTTCTTTATCCCTGTTACACATGTACTTTATACAGTGGATTATGCTGCTAAATGGAGGATTAATAACGGCACAGCAAATTTGTGGAGATTATACTCCAGTTCACCAGGGTTCCTGTGCTTAACATTTGCTGCAATGCTCAAGAAACAAAGGGAACTCTGTCTAGTGTTGTGTCTACTGCCTAGTTGATTGTCCTTTACACATGAATTTCATACAAGAAACGAAGACTTCCCATAATCACACCTGACCCTCATTTCATTCTTTTTCTTGATGTGTGCTTGGTTGTGGTAGGGAATTCAAGCACACAGTTACCTATCAAAGACTTAGCCGAACTTTCCTGATTATCTTTCGGAGTTTTTTCTCCCACCTACGTGTAAACTTCTCAGAAAATCTTCTACCCTTGTCTGTTAAATGCTTCATTCTGGCTCAGTGACCTGCCTTGTCTCAGAGGAAAAAAAAAAAAGCAGCTATTGAAGTAGTTTAGAGGTCAGAGGTTCATCCTAAAGTAGCCAGAATCATCGAATAATTAATTTCAAAATTAGGCCTTGTATTGGTGAAGGAAGCTGATCTTAATTGAAGGGGATAGAGCCTGATGTGTTTATGATTGCTGGAATATGGAGAAGGTGATCTGTAGCAGCTGGAATTTGTGCATAACCTGGGCACACAGACTCAGAGGCACTGACCTACCCGGGCATGGCAGGAGTCTCTGCACAGGAGAAAGATTAAAGCTTCCCGGAAAACCAAACCAAAGGAATATACTGGAAATTAAAAGAAAAGGAGGCCCTTCATTTAACTGTGCTTAAAGGGGACTCAAATAAGAATCCTGTGCTGTGGGCCACTTGGATCTTGTGAGGACTGTTTGCTTACCCTAAAATGTGAAGGAAATGTCACAGTTAGTTCTTCAAAGCAATTTCTTTTTCAATTAAAATTATTTCATACTTCAAACATATTTTCTTTATTCATAACTACATTCTATTAAAGGTCTTGACACTGTCAGCAGCAGCAGATGGAAATTAGGCTTGTCTTAGCATCAGACCAATTTGCATTGCAGAAGAACTTAAAAGATCATTTTTTGCTAGTGTCTAGCTAAGGAAATCTGAAGTTATTTATTTGAAAGTTGATCTTCACTATAGTCTTGAAGATCAAATCTATCTTTTTTTTACCTTCTATAGTTTTTAGTGGTCCTCTGATCATTCTCATTTCTCTTGACTGGATTTTCTTCACTAGCGCATGTTTTTTTTAAAGGGCAGAGCCTTTTAAGCAAGATATTTTTCTTCAACTACATTGTGCTATTCATGCTGCTGACACGTTTTCCCTTAGTACACACAAATTATTGTAGCTGGGTTTCTTTGAATTTTGTTTTTTTTCCCTTTCCCCTATAGCATGGTCTACATTGAACATACCCTTTTATAGCTTCCATATAGCTGTTTGCAATACTGTTACAGTCTTTTTCTCCCCAACCTTTGCTGAAGTTCCTTGATATGTATTTATCATTATGAAAAAACATCTGCCTTCACCCAATGTATTTTCTTAGAGAATTTCTCAAATTTATAGTAGAAGTTCTTAATTTTAAGCAGCTTTAACAAAGTGCTGAGCTTCTTCCAAATAGATGCAATAACCATCTTTTCTGTGAAAGTATGTAGGTATTTATGTCTTGTGCCTACTTTGGAGCAAGTCCATCTAGATGGTTCTTCATTTAAAAAAACTATTAAAACAAAGGTGTAAAACTTATCCTAAATCCTCTCCATCGAAAAGACCTTTTGTTTAGTTGAATATGACGTAAAAAAGCAATACAACTAGTTTTTCATGAACATTTCAAATTCTTGAAAACTCTTTCCTATGTTTGGTTTCTTAGTTATTTCTTGTATTGTGTCTGCCTACATGGTTTTCACATCAGGGAGTCAACATGGGGCTACTTCTGATAGAATATGCCAGAAGTTATCTTGAAGTTAGATGGAGTCACTGCCAGCCAGCTGCAGACAGACCTGCCCATCCTTCATCCATGCAGCATACTTGGAGTCATCTTCAAAACTCACAGGAGAATTGGGTGACCTACTGGATTTTTTGATTTTAGGTACTCAAGGTCAGTACCTACAGATATCCTGGTACTACCAGTTGCTTCTAAGCAGTAAGACAGAGACGAAGGACACTAAAAATAAAAATGAGTGACTTATTTATTTATTTTGTGAACTCAGTTTTAATTTTGGATTAGGTTATCTTCATATGTAGACTACCAAATATGAATATATGCGTATGGTGATTCAAATCTAATTTGGCTTCCTTTGAAACCTCTTAGATAGAGTACAGCATGTTTCCAGTCCCGTATATTTAAAATATAAATAGAGAAATTCTTTTTGATGGTTTGGCAATAGGCAACAGTGTCCAGGCAACTGTGGGTTTTGGGGTTTTCCTTTCCTTTCCACAAAGGAAAACTTCAGTGTTATTTCAAAAATGCATGAAAAAGATCTTCTTTATCTATCGATTTTTTACTTGTTTTATTTGTTTACATTGTTGTTGTTGTAGTTGTATTTTTTGAGAGTTGGGCGTGGTGAAACAGTAAAATCAATTTAGAGCTAGAAAGTCTTAATTTTGGAGGAGTGGTGCTCAATACTGTGCTCCTTACTTGCCAGCCAACAAATCCAGTAACTTACTGAAGGAGAATAACTGTTCCTTGAACAGGAAAAACAGCCAAGGTTAGACTTGGTGGTGTTCAGATTTTCTATGTTGTGTATATTTTTTAAAATTTACTTATTTTTATATATTTTTTAAATATGCCTTTTACATGCCTATATATATTAATATATACCTGTATATAAATATATCTCATGTATATACCTATGAAAGATAGATAGATATCTATGATAATTCATTTATACATCAGAGACTTTCTTAGACATCTTTTTCAGGCTATGGAGAGCCTACAGTTACTAAAAAGATATTTTTCACCTGTGATAACTTGGATTAGCTGTATTTCCTTTCTGAATTTCATAAAGGGTAAATAACAATGAAAAATAAAGATTATATGTTTTCTATGATGTAGATCTAAATTCAGTTTGTGCAAACATAGAATAGCATTTGTTGACTGCACAATATTTGTTTTCAGTAGGTATTTAACAATATTCATTGCTATATTCTTTAAGAAACTCTTTGACAATAGTCATTTTATGTAGTTTATGACATAAAAATTGCTACCTGAGGGACAAAATGAAACTCTACCAAGAATGTAAAATGGTAGACTCTTATCTTGAATAAAAAAATTAATTTTTACTTCATCCAACAGTGTCTCAGTTGAAAAATAGTAACAAAACAGATCATGTCGTATTTAAATACACTGCATACTACTTGCACCTGCACAGGCCCAAGGATTGATCTTTTCCAATATTGTAGAAACTACCTACTAGCTTATAGCACATGAATTAAAAAAATTTAGCTGCAACACTCCTACTAAGTCAAGGGTAGAAATCTATTTAAGAATAGCTATAAAGAGAGGTGAAATACAGCACGTGGGGTCTTAGATCCAATGATACCTCAAAATGTGTTACTAGAAATTCACCTTAAAAAAAACCCCAAAAAACAAAAAGGCAATTCATGGCTTCTAAGTATTATCTTTATGTATATTCTGATTTGTTATTTTCCTTTGGAGCCAAACACTTTAAAGCTAATGAAGATAATGGATGGTTGTAGCTTAGACAGCAGCAGTTCCAGTATCACATCTTACACAAAAGATCCTCATTAAAACTGGCAAGGACAAAAAAAAGTTTTCTAACTAAAGTTAAGTGAATGAGTAGAGGTAATTTTATTGTTACATGGTTTTTTTCCCCCTCACATAAAATACTATGGAGTATTGGTGGAGTGCTTTGCAGAGAAGTGCGGTGGATCATGAAATACTGGAAAAAGCTAGATACAAAATTAATGCTAGAGGAATGCTCACACAAGCACTCCTAACTCTGGTGTTTGGACACACCTACTGTTAAGGAAAGATGGTGAAAAGAGTAGACATCTTGATCATTATCACAAGAACAATCTAAATATGTAAGTAAATAGCAAAGATAGGCTTAATTTCTGAATTGCCTCATTCTGAATCTGCCACATTCAGCTTTTAATTTTGCAGTGAGGTAAATTCATTGCAGGAGAGGAGAAGGAAACAGGCTGTCGAGGTGGCTGCTAAACGACCTGAAGTGCTTAGTATGTATTTTGAATGCACAGTTCTAGAAGGTGAGGGAAAAAATGGCTTTATTTTAAAAAATTTAGAAACTCTTTGTCTACCAACAAATTCACACAGCCAAATCTATTCTTACAGTGACGTTTTTACTGTCACTAATGTCTTTAAATACATTCTATCAATTAGTATTACCATTGCACATCCTTCGAGATTACAGTCACCGGCTTCTTACTGTGAAAATATTTGCATTGGTAGATCTCTTTATTTGTTGCACTTTACAGGGCTGCACTTTATGCCTCTTGAGATGCTGTAGAACACAAGATGCAAAAAGGAATTTAAGATACAAAGCATATTTTTTAGACAACAAGTGAGATTCAATACAAGGGTTGCAATATTATGTAGCCATGACCTCTGCAGAGGAAAAATATATTTTCTTCTCTACATGGCCATCTACGGCATGTAAAAACTTATTCACAGAGATCTTAGAGACCCTTGGCACTAATGAAGAAAAATACTCCATGGTGAATATAAGCAACTGCTTTATGAATCTTGAAAATATTTTGAATACAACAGAGCTATTTCAAGAAAAGCTGAAGACAACCTTAGTAAGAAAACGACACATGCACTTCACCATGTTCCCGGCAAGGTAAGAAGGATTAAACTACTCGGATTACCACTAGGGGGGACTAGTAGCACAGAGTCCCTCTCTGATGGCTACATTAAGAAAACAAAGATTCCAAAGGTGGATAACAATTTTATTCGTGGTGAGGAAAAAAGGTAATGCAGAGCCCAAAGCGTTGGAGATGGCTATCTGTTCACTTTCCCACTCCCAACCCAAAGAGCAGACATTCAGATATCCTGTCTCCAGCATTTCCTGTTCTCTCTGCTGTTTAATACAGTATTTGTTCAGCAGCTTGCCTGCTTCAGGTTCCATCTTAAGGAAGCTAAGTCTCATTGTTTCAGAATTACGAAGCTCAAGACTTGATAAAGTTATTCACGAATATGCCTGCCTTACGTAGGACAGCAAATATCTCTAATTAAATTTACTAATGACTTGCTTCTGTTTCACACAACAATCCAACTACAAAGGACTAAATGATATACATAGAAGATAAACATATGAAGAATATCCAAGGGCAGTTCCATTTGTTTTGATGAATAGTGTCAAACCAGTTGATAAGATGCTAAATAAATATTGTGTCCAGCATAGTTCATTTTTATCTCTAATGTGCTGCACCTCCTTCACATAGGAAAATCAAATCTTTTAGATGAAATATATGTTTTGCAGAGTTTTCTTCTAGAAGTCAGGATTGTGTACAATCAAATTAATCAAAGTGGATGAAAGCAGAATAAGTGAATTGTGACTGTCCTGGAGCTGCTGGCATCAAAATATGAAATTATTATAAACAAGGTCTTCAAAAGTCATGAAACTGCAGCAGTTAGAAAAATTGAAGGGGGACATGAAAGGCACAACATTATTCGAGTAGAGAGAAGAGGAATGGAAATTATTGCTGATCTCTTAGTGGAGAAAAAGAACTCATCCCTCACTTGTGAATGAGACGGCTATTACAATAGACAGTACCTTCTGAAATTACTTTGATCAGTAGGCTGAGTTAAAAGGAAATGAAGGATGCATATTCTGATACTAAAGCAGTAAAAATGTATTCCTTCTCAATGGCAGACAGACAAACCAGATCATTTTATAAGGAAGTGTTTTACTGAAAGTGTTTCAGCTTTGTAGCATCCTGGGAAAATGAAGAGTAATGTAAAAATTGGACAAGATGAAACTAGCTCTTCCATTCCAGATATTGACTGCACAAGTCACTTTCAATAAATCTACTGCTTATTGGACTTAAGGCAGCACTTTGTTGACTTTAAGAAGGCTGTACAAAATGTTCTGTTTAGTAAGAGAGCCTTCTTGTACCAGAAACTGAAGTTTATTCTAAAGACATATTTCAATATGTTTTCCAATATGCAAGAGAAAGAAACATGAATTAAATATAACAGGTCTGTCACAGAATGGCTGCCAATAAAATCTGATTAGAAAGACACTTTTTTCAGACCACTGTAGAATTAAAACTCTGTGGTAAAATGAAGCAATATATAAGCTCTTTCACCAGATCTTAGGGCTGATACTTTCCATCAAAATGTAATACCCCAAAACCTGAGTTCAGGTTTTGAGAAAACCGAGAATCATAACTATATCAAGAAGCAGAATACCATCCTAACTTATGTCTACATTAAAACCCCAGCAGGGTCTTTACCCTAGGGGTGTTTTTGGGGAACTTAACTTAGTGTTAAGTTGTTTTGCTTAACACTGATATGATGTCTGCCATCTGTCTGTTAGAACTGCAATATCTTCAAAAAAATCTTTTGGGGAACTGTTGTTGCCCCACAGGAGCATGATAGTCAAAGTTTGCGGGACGAGATCTAAGTCTGACCAAATTTTTTCTCTGAAGAGCATGCTAACAGAGTATTCAAGCAATTACTGGCTGCTTCCCCAATCAACAGGCTCCAGGAACATTTGCCTTGCACACTCGGACAGGAGCCACTGAATTTTGGAAGATGATGGAGACCCCTTGCTTTTCTTTCCATGACATGCCAGAAAAACAATGTTCAGTAGATATTGACAGTGTGAAGGAAACAGACTTGTACATTAACTGAATTCTTTTGTATTTCTGCTTCTGCCCTTTGTCCCTGCTCCAGTACCACCTGAATAGCTGTTGGATACTAATTAGCTGACACTGAATTTTTTCTCCTACCATAATATATCTAGGTCTGCCTGCTGACTTACCTACATGAGAAGTGTCAGAGGTCAGCAGACTTTGTTCTGGGGTGGAAACCACTTTAGCCCAGGTTAATGCTTCGATATTTAGAGTGCAGGAAGTTTAGCACAGGGTGTCTCAGTTTAACACATTGATACCTACCATCAATGCACTTAAGACCACTGGAAATAATTACCTTGTAGAGCAGCTTCTAAATCTCTGCTTTAGAAACCATCTAGGCAAGTATTCCATACTAGAAACACAATTTTAAATAGCTTAGAGTGAATTGCCCAAATCATTAACTATAAACATAACAATACCTTAGGAAAAGAGGAAAAAAGGTGAATGTTGTTACTTCACATCTCTTCTTGGCTCTGTTTTTAGGACTTTTTAAGTAACAACCTAGCATGTGCTGAAACTCTTTAGGCTGTTCAGAGTCAGTGCTAACCCCGCATGGGACAGCAGCAGAACAAGGCGGGTGAAATCCCTTCCATGACACGTGAGAATTGGCTTCACTTAGATTCTGGCTTAGCATTCCACAAATTGTCTGTCTGACCATCAGAAGAATATATTGCAAGTCCCCATTGAATGCTGTGCTCACATTATGTGCCGATTGCTATTTATTTATTTTTAACTCTGATGTATGTATTTTATGTGTGTATGTACTGTAATAAGCAGTATTATCATCAGTTTCTTACCAGTCCCCAAAATCTTTGAGTCAGCATATGGAAATCACAATCTAACTTTTGCTTTACAGGGTGAAATGACTCTCAAGTCACCTTTCTGCTTGCCAAAATACGAAGTGAGATAATGCTGCTGGTGTTTTAATCTTATGTGATTTTATTTCATTAGCTTGTTATAATGACGTGACATTATATTATATATAAATAATTCTTTATCATCCCAAATGTTAATTAATCTGACTTCTACAATAGAAAAAAATCTGATTCACTAAAGCCCCTTATACCAGCAAAGAATTGACATTAATGAAACTCAGTCACCAGCTTAAAATTTAGATAGCTTTGGGAGGTATTGATGAAATTTGATATCCTTGTAGACGTGGTTGCATATTTGAGTTATTTGCTTAACACTGATATGATGTCTGCCATCTGTCTGTTAGAACTGTAATATCTTTAAAAACTTCTCAGTTTGACCTTGTCTTGCAGCCAGGTCAAAGAGCAATTAGAATACACTTCATAAGAGTTATATAAGTCCATGTAAGTCCTATAAAAGTCCATTTTGTATGCTCACTCAGTAATGTGTAAAGAAAGCTGTGAATCTGTATGGTACCTCATAGATATAAATAGATATTTAGGTATAATTTCATGATATATTTGACTCAGAGATGAGCCAATTTTGGCCTTTAAGATTGTTCCAAATCCAGGCCATGGTTTTGCAACGCTCTGACTACTTGTTCAGCCACACTGCAAATCAGGTAAGAGGCATGAATAAAAGGACGGTTTCAAAGTGATGGAGGGAAGTGTAAATCACATCAAATACGTACAATAAAGAACACAATTTTGAATGCACTACCTTGTAAGCAAAAAATCCTTTGATAAAACTGAGTTTGTCTTATGAAAATAATGATTCACTACTATTGATTCATAGCCATAGTTAAGTTTGCAAAGCTATTAACTGGAGATATTAATTTTAATCTGATCTGGGAAAGAAAAATGAAAATAATTAGAGATTACTAAGTGGAAAAGAAAGCAGAAACTTACTCTGTTGCTACCTTAAATGAAACCTTTGAAAGCCAAGGTACTCTGCTTTCACATACTCTAGACTGTAATTAGCTGATCACAGGGAAAAATTAATGTTACAAATGTAGGAATCTCAGTAACTATTTCTGACTCACTAAGATGTTTGTAAGAAAAAGGTCAAAGTAAATAGGACAATTTATTATGTGAAGTGCTCAAGAGTTTAAGGATTTTTACTTATTTATTATTTATTTACTGCCACATCCATTCATTAAAGACATAGATTATGATTTCCTGGTCTTTTTTCTCTCCTCTTAATATACACAGAGAAAGAAAAGAGAGAAAGAAATGACATTATTAAAGAAACTCATTTCAAAATGCACATTGCCTTGAATAAATTAGTCTAGTAAGTGAGATAGTGAATTTTTAAGGAGGTACATGTGTGACTGAAAAAATGAAGTAAATGGTTTTGTGAAAAATGTTTTTTAAGTATGGCAAATGTTTCTAAAGTGCTATATTAATCATAGAATTAATTAGAATAGGTTAGATGAAAAAAGACCTTAAAAAGCATCTAGTTCCAATCCCCCTGTTATGTGCAAGGATACCTACCACTAAATCAGATTGCTCAAAGACTCATGCAACTGTCTTTGAACAATTCCAGGGAGGGAGCATCCACAGGTTCCCTGGAAAACCAGTTCCAGTGCTTCAGTATTCTCTGGGTAAAGAATTTTTTTCTTAATATCTAATCTACATCTAACCCCTTTCAGTTTAAAACTGAACACCCTCCTCCTATCACCACAATCCTTGATAAAGAGCCCCCTGTCACCTTTCCTGTAGGCCCCTTTTATTGCTGAAAGACTACTCTAAGGTCTCATTAGAACCTTCTCTTCTCCAGGCTGAACAATTCCAACTCTCTCAGTCTTTTTTCATAGAGAATGTTCTCCAGACTCCCTGATAAATTTTGTGCACCTCCTCTAGACTTGCTCAAGCACCCTCCATGTCTTTCTTGTGCTGGGGATCCCAGAACGGGATGTAGTGCTCTGGTGGGGTCTCACAGGGGAAGTGTACAGGGGTAAAATCACCTCCTTTGACCTGCAGCCCGGGATGTGGTTGGTCTGCAAGGGCACATTGCTGGAACATATTCAGGTTTTCATCCACCATTATGCCCAGATTCTTCTTGGCAGAACTGCTCTTAATCTAATCATTGGCCAGGCTGCATCCATGTACATTTGGCATTCCCTCTGCAATATCTAGACTGCTATGCCTGGTGTCATCCAAAGTCTGCTGAGGGTACATTCAACCCCCCTATCCATGTCCCCAACAAAGATAACACTGGTCCCAGTACCGACCGCAGGAGGACACCACTCGTCACTGATCTCCACCCAGACACTGACATCAGCTATTCGAGTGTGACCATCCAGGCCATTCCTTACTCACTGGGTTGTTCATCAGTGAAGTCCATATCTCTCCAGTTTAGAGACATCAGTCAAGTCCAGCTAGATGACATCAACCACTCTTCTCTTACCCAGCAATACCATAGAAGCCCATCAAGTCTGTCAGGCATGATTTGCCCTTAGAGAAACCATGCTGGCAGTCCCCAATCCACTCTCTGTTTTCCATGTCCCCTAGCATAGCCTTCATGAGGATCTGCTCCATGATCTTGCTGGACACAGAGGTGAGACTGACCAGCCTGTAGTTCCTCAGGTCTTCTTATTTTCCTGTTTTAGAAAGAGGTGTTTATACTTCCCTTTTTCCAGGCACTGAGAACTTCACCACTGTGCCATAACTTTTCAGATAGGATGCTCTACATTGTCAGTATTACTATCACAAAAACTAATTTATAATTCAGACATGGTACAGTAGGATGGATTCTGTAAGTGGCTCAGTCATTGTACCAGTTTGTGGACCGGCAATTGTAGATTTAAAATTTCAAATGCTGGCATCACTGGTGCTCTGCAAAGAATAAAGAAATGAAAAGGAAAGAAAACAGTGGATGGATGAGTGCACAGAGGGTCACATCAAATGTCTACCCCACCTGGTGCCCTGAATACATGGTAAGGACAAAATAAAAGTAGCGACACACACGTGCTATTGTCTCCTTTAGTAATGAGTGTGGCTAGTCATGTACCTCAATGAATAACTACCTATTTCTGTCTCTGTGAATTTATCTCTTTTTAGTTCTGTGTGATGGTAACTAGTTCTCACAAAGGGAGAAACTGTGGTTTTTACAGAACTTAAATATACTAATTATATTTTTGTAAATCTGTAGTCTTAGACCTCTCAGAGGTCCTTTCTTCAGAAGACTCTTAGCTTATTCACAAGTATTACACACTGAAACATTGTTTATGTTGTATTTTATCAACCTCATTTCCTAGAAAAAGAAGTCTTTCCAGGCTACTTTATCTATGCTTTGTAATATTAAGAAAACAGAACTACATTCTATAATCAGTGTGTAGGTGAACCACAATTTACACAGCTGCATAATGATAGTGTAGCTGCACTCAATTGCTTTTCTTACGAATTCTGCTTGATTTGCTTCTCTCACCTAGTAATACAGCTGTGCTATACATGAGATTAATGAGCCAACTTATGTTATAAATACCACTTGTAACTTTTACTCAGGACTTGTTTATTCATTTAATTCTGGCTCAGTTAAATGATAGGAGATGTTGGAAAGATGTGTGAACTTAAGGAAGCATGGATGCCCCTAAATCGTGGTGCTATGGACTTACACAGTGTCTGGCCAATGTAAAATAAAACACAGAGAAGTTAAACTTTAATCGAATTTTGAATCAGGCTTAAATAATAAGTATTTCTCAGTCTTATGAAGAGGAAAAAAAGATTATCATGTTAGCCATCTGTGGAAATTGCAAATTCACCTGTTTCTGTGAATTAATAAAAATGATCAATCAGAGAACTGGCCTTGAGTCCTCTGTGTTCTCTGGGGCTTGTTTCCGGAAATATTCTGTGAGACTGCTAGATCTTTCTAAAAGTTAGATTTCTATAACAGATTAAGAAGTTAAAGTCACCTTTAGAGGCAATTCCTGAAAGCTGATGGGCTTGTATAGGGACTTGGACCCTCCATAGCAAAAGAATGGTGTAACTGAGAAGACCAATAAGAATTTAAGCTGATGTTTGATTTTCTGTATGCGCCATTCACAATTGGTTTCCCAGTGCAAATAAATGTACATTTTCACTGAGAAAAGCTACCAGAAATATATTAAAATCCTCTAAACTATTCAAATTTTGTTTTTAAAGTTGGCTCTTAGCAGTCAAGAATAACAGACAGCAGGATTCTTGTTAAGTTAAGCATCTCTTAGAATATTTCAGCATCATGAGAGGACCATACAAATCTAACACTCCAATAATAATATTATTAGTGTTGTTCTTAATAAGACTTAGTTTTATTTAATTTAGTATTCAAATGATACAAGAGTTCAAGCTGTGCTAAACACTGCAGAAGTACATAAGAAACTTCTAATCTTACATATTTGTCATTGAATGATATAAGAAAATGTAAAAATCAATTTTGCAATTGAAAGCAACCGAATAAAAAAAGCACTGATCAAATAATTCTTGCTCAAATTGTACCAATAAGTACTCAGAAGCAGATTAGTATTCTTTAGTGTTCCAGGATCTATAATTAGAAAATATTCAGCTGGGCAGCTGTCCAGGCAGATTTTTCATTCTTAAGCAGTTCTTATTCAGTCAACAATGGCCACACATGTAAAGAAAACAAGTGACATTTTAACACAGTTATGAAGTCTTTTTTTCTGAAAATTGCCTTTTAGGTTCATGGTTGAATATATTTGCACTTAACCTCCAAAATAATTTGGCTATGCCATCTGAAATTACTATTTAGATGTATTTAGATGCTGTAAGGCCTGGATGACTTTGAAATTTCTGGATTTTTTTTTTCTTCAAAATGAAAATTAATCAAAATGAAAATTAATCAAAATGAAAATTAAGAGAAATACCAGGCTACAGTTTTGCAACATTCAGCAGTAACTTCTTTTAACACCCTCCACATAGCTCTCCATTTTCCCCTGAATCTTTACCTATAACTGTTATTGTCTACTTTAAGGAGAAAATTCCTTGGTAGTACCTTGGCAAAAAACCAAACAAATATCTGAAATCTCCATCCTGAATTTTTTATTCATCCAAGGAATCCTTATTAACCACCACTAAAAACTGAAATTATTTGAAGAGGGATGTAGGGACTGACATAGTAATGTTGAGTTGGTTAGCACTGAAAAACATTAGAGGTGAAAAAAGAGTTCTAAAATTCTTATCCTTATGGTATATGGCACTTGCGAAAATGTGACTTTTAGGCTACTAATTCTGTGTGTGCATGCACAAAAACAGATTGTGGAAGAGTGAGCTTTTAAAAAAGACACAGAGAAAGAATGGGCAGCAACAGTTGCACAAAAAGCCCCATATGATTGCTCTCTTACACAATTTTTTCAAGCGTATATGTGAATGAAAACACTGCTTGTGGCTCTTAATTGAGCATATGTACTGAATGCTAACTCAGGTCTCAATCAGGAGTTAATGGTTAGGTGACTGTTAAAGTGGGGCAGGTGAAGAAATGTTAGCTAAATCCTGCCTGAAATAAATGCCTGAAAGCAGATATTCATTTAAAGTTTTGGCTTTCCTGACTTTTTTCCTACCAACTTTAAACCTTTTGTCTAAGTTGGGTACTTAGTACACAATAATGATATTTACAGGACAATGTGTTTTTCTGTAAATGATATTAAACCCAAGAATATTTGTAGGGAAAAAAAACCCAAACGTATATGTAACTGTTTATATTTGGTTATGTTCCACTAGCAATTATTCTCTGGACACAAAGAGCAATATTGAACCACTACCACTTTTTTTTGGAATACATCCCAGGCATTTAATCTTTGGAAGTAATTACCTAATCTCTCTTTGCTAAACTGAAGAAAAGCTTTAAATACTTTTGTGTGAAATATGCTGGAACAGTGAAGATGTCACTACAGACGCAGAGTATAATCATTGCCAAAGCAAGATTCTGCAATAAAGCTCATATCATTTTTGTGACCCTCCTCTGGACCCAGTCTAATAGGCCCACGTTTTTCTTGTTCTGGAAACTCTTGATGCCTTAGGATTTTAGCTTTTATATTTTTCATATATTTGTAACCCTGCAATTCTTAGTCTGTAACTCTAAAGTCCATTTAGAATGTTAGCTACTGCTTTTAGACAAAACAATCCATCTTTGGGCCTGAATCTCAAGGACACCTTACTGCCTCAGGCCCGAGAACTGTAAACAGTGGCTGGTAAGGGGGGAGCAAACTTGCGGTGAATTACTTCATTACCGGAAGCTGTAATTGGAAGACCTAACCCCGATATGCTAATGGACCAAGCTTATAAAAGTAGTCCTGGATAAGGCACCACCCTAGACTGGAATGCAGAACCACAGCTTGGGTCTTTCAAGTGCAGAGAAGAGGGCTGAGGTGATCAACTTAGTGTCTTTCCTCTGGACTCATTTCAACAGGTCCCTGTCTTTCCTGTGTTGAGTGCCCCAGACCTGGACTCGGTACTGTGTGGTCTCACAAGACCAGAGTAGAAGGGGGAGAGGAACTTCAAATGCGTTTGAGTAATGGAATCCTTGTTCTGAAAATTCCCAAGGAGCACTGAAAATGTCAGGATTCACACAAAACACAGCTCTGCAGTTTGGCTCAAAGTGCCTCAAATACAGTTTGGTGTATAGGGTGCTTGAGGAGACTGACAATAAGGATACGAGTTACTTGAGGCAGAGAAGTCAATTGACTAGATCTATACTATACTAGAGTACACTAGTGTATAACACTATAAAGAAGGAGAGTAGACAAAACCAGGAAGCTTTGTAATTTTTAAGAAAAGAAATATAATTCTCTAGCTCTTTAGAACTCATCTCTCCCTATACCAAAACAGCTTCTTGGCCCCAGATGTTGAAAAGATGGGATATCCAGAAGTCCTGAAAAAAGACTTTAAGCTCGTGAAAGGAATCAAGTTTCAGAGACATTACTTATTGACTAGCTTTAGCTGACACATAGGTCTAATATCCTCTGAGATTTTTTTGCTCATGGTTTAATTTTGTTCTGAGATGTGCCATTTTTCTAGTGTCCAGATGAGTCAGGGTTAAAGATTCTGTCAGAGAACCAGAAAATATTTTCCAATGCCAAGACTTTAACAATAGGCTTTGTTGCATCTAATAGACCAGTTTCTATATTTTCTTCTTGGTCCAGCTTTATTCCTATTTTAACTATATCCATGAGTTTGTTGAAATGATTGTGATTAATTCACACACTTAAACGGCTTGTTGAATAGAGCGTGTCCTAATTCATGCATATGCTTAAGTGTTCTTTATAAACTCTAAAAATAGGTAACCCTGAAGTGCCACATTGAAAGAAAGATTAATTACACAGAGATTTTTCTCTTAACATACAGACTAAAAGAAAAATTCACAAGCAGCTGAGAAAAATAGTAAAATCAAACACCTTTGCCTCAGAGAATTTGATTCTGATTAATAATTTTCTGAAAAACAACCTTTTCTTCTGCAGATAGGTGTCATGGTTTAATCCCATCCAGCAGCCCAGCCCCACACAGCTGCTCACTCACTCCCGCACCAGCAGGATGAGGAAGGAAATTGAAAGGGTAAAAGCTACAAAACTCATGGGTTGAGATACAGACAGCTTAACAGGGAAAGCAAAAGCCACACACACAAGTAAAGCAAACTGAGGAATGAATTCACTGCTTCCCATGGTTGTGCAGGTGTTCAGCCATCCCCAGCAGAGCAGGACCCATCACACAGAACGATGATATGATAAGACAAACAGCATCACTCCAAATGTTCCCCTCTTTCTCCTTCTTCCCCCACTTTATACACTGAGCATGATGTCACATGGTCTGGAATATCCCTGTGGTCAATTTGGATCACGTGTCTCAGCTGTGTCTCACCCCAACCTCTCATGCACCCTCAGGCTCCTCACCAACGTGGCCATACAAATAAACAGAAAAGGCCTTGGCTCTGTGCAGTCCCTGCTCAGCAACAACAAAAACATTTCTGTGTTATCAACCTGTGTTCAGCACAAATCCAAAACACAGTCCCATACCAGCCACTGTGAAGCAAGTTAACTCCACCTCAGCCAAAACCAGCACATTAACTTACAACATTTAGCAGTCTGTTTTAGTAAATACTGTATTAGTTCTGCCAAAATAAACTTCAAATTTTGTCACTATTACCAAAATACAAAAATTTTAAAATATCAAGATATTTTTATACATGTGTAGATTTCTCTATTTTTACTTATATATTGATAAAATATGAAAGATGAAAAGCACTGGCACAGCAGTACACTATGATAGGAAAATAGTTTGTATTTATATGTGCATATTGACTTCTATAACCAAATAGATTGTAGGAGATCTTAGTTTTTTAGTGATAGCAGCAACAGTGCTGTGACATCAATGTTTCCAGTATTTTATTATATCCAGAACTACGGTGGAGAAAATAGGTATTTTTTCCTAGACTGAAGAAAAAAAAAATGCTTCAAAGCAAAATTGTAGGATCATAAAATGGTTTGGCTTGAAAACGACCATCAAAAATCATCTAGTCCAACCCACTTGCCATAGGCAGAGACGTCTGTCACTAGACCAGGTTGCTGAAAGTCCCATCCAACCTGACCTTGATCACTGTCAATGATGGGTCCTGTTCCAGTATCTCACCACCCACACAGTAAAGAATTTCTTCTTTATATTTAATCTAGGTTGACTCTCTTTTAGTTTAAAGTCATTGCTTCTTTTCCTGACACTTCATGCCTCGACAAAAAAGTCTTCATCCATCTATGTATGTATGTATGTATGTATGTATGTATCTATCTATCTCTCTACCTACCTTATATTATATTATATTGTTTATATTTTGAAAGTCTGCCATAAAGTCTCGCCGCAGCCTTCTCTTCTCCAAGAGAATAACCTCCTGTCTCCAGCCTTTCTTGATAGGCAAAATGTTCCACCCCTTTGATCATTTTTGTGACCCTCCTCTGGACCACTTGAATTGGCCCATGTTTTGCTTGTACTGGAGACCCCAGAGCCGGATGCAAAGTTACAGGCTGGGTCCTTCAAGTGCAGAGTAGAGGGGCAGAATCACCTCTCCCTGGACCTGATGGCCTTGCCCAGGAGGTAGCTGACTTTCTGGTATGTGAGTACGCATTGCTGGATCATAATGAAGTTTTCCTCCACCAATAAGCCCAATTCCTTATCTGTAGGACTTATTTCAATCAATTCGTCTGCCAGTCTATATTTATACTAGGTATCACACCCAAACCAGGTACAGAACCTTGCTCTGGGCCTTGTTGAACTTTAGGAGCTTCACATGGGCCCATTCAAGCCTTTAAAGGTCCCTCCATTGGACATCTTGTCCCTCTAGCATATTTTTTCCTTGAGATTTTGTCTGTAAAATCGTTGGCAGGGGCCATTTCAGTAGAGAGGGTAGCAATGCAGGCTAACTCATGAATATTTGTTAAGACCATTTTTCCCTTTACATAAAATCTCAACACAAAAAATATCTGAGCCACCCAAACAATGCATGGAAATAAAAGTAACTCAATCTTCCCTTTTCCTTTTCATCCCTTTGCATGACAGATGTACCAGTCACTGATTTATATGATGATAGGAATATGCACATATGAATGGCTAAGTTCTTTGAAGGGAAAATTTAAGGCAAAATACTAAGAAAAGAAAGAGTTTTTTCCCAAGACAGGTGTAAAGTATTTGGCTTTCTATAGAAATTTTAGTTGGCACAAATATTCAGTGGTGTTTTTTACAAAACTCAGAGTTTTTACTAACATTAATTATTGTAAAATATTTTATCCAAACTTTAACGTTCCTGGAAATTGTAACCATTAGTTTTACTCCAAGAGACATCACTTCCTTTACTCTTATATACCACTGAATAATAGGAAACCTCTTCCTAAATCGGTGTTCTCTTTAATTTATAAAAAAAGTTTAAATTATTAATCAACAACAATTTTGTTGGCTCTTTGTTAAGGATTCTGTGTATGCATTTTGATAGTGACATTCATGGAAAGGGCAGATTTTTACTAATTCATATTCTCTTGAGGTTAAACTGCTCTGTCTCTGAGCTGCCAAACTAGTTATTTTCCAAATAGAAAGTGTGCTGCCCAGCTCCAGCTTAACTTCTCAGCTGATCCTATTAAATTCCAGAAATTTTGCAGTAGATTAATATCACATTGATTTTTGACAGGACCCATCAGGTTTTGGTCTGCTATTGTTAATAGGCTATAAAGTCATCCACATACCCAGAGCTGTGACGTGTCCTGTAGATCCTCATTCATTAAATAAGATCACTAGGCCTGACAAAAAAAAAATTGGTTTTGAAGTAGTAATATAATGACAGCTGTAGAGGATGGTTGTTTCCATATAATGCTGCCGCAATTGAGTTATAATTGCTGTAGAAAAAAATCCCCAAATTCAATGTCCATAAAATTAACATTCAAAAATTCAAAAGTAAATCATTACCATGTCTGAATTATGGATTTTGGGTGGGACTTATGAGGAAATAAGGAGACCAGAGTTGGAATGAATGTGGTATATAAAGAACTAGACAAAATAATGAGAGACAGAGAAGACAAAAAAGAGCAGATGACAGGGTGGGAGTAAAGTTGGAATGTTAAAACATGATTCTAACTATGTGTCATATGAGATACTTCCATTGGTAGATCAAGGCAGATTACAGTAGATTGGACAACAAATTAATTCTAATTAAAGTGGAATAGAATAATTAAAAGTCTTAAGAAAATTTTCTGTGAATAAAATTACTGATAGTAATTTTACTGTGAATTACTGCAAATGAAATTCCTGATAATTTATCTGATAAAATTGTTAATGAGGGTCACGTCTTATGTTGGGAAATTTCATATATAACAGCTTGGATTTAATTTCCTGAAAGTACTACATATATTGTTTGTCACATTTGTCACAAAATTTAAAATGTTAAAGCATCACTTAAAATAAAAAAAAAAACCAAAACGATTTTCCTAAGTGACCTGAAGAATTTCAAGATATTCTTTAGGATCTACATGCAGTTAAAGCAACATAAAAGAATATTAGCAATTTGAAGAAAATTAGATCACAAGATCTGGTAATTAGTAGTGTGGAATTAATAGTCTGAGTTACACTACTTACTTTTTCAAGGAAAATTAGAGGCAATATGGAAGAACTACACTTAATTCAATTTTCCATTGTAAATTGTCAAGAAATAAAATCAAAAATAATGAGACAAGATAGAAAAATAAACTTACATTTCCAGTTCAGTAAAATCTCCCTCCTTACATTTTAAGAAAGAAGGAAGGATGTTGCTGAAAGTAAGGAGAGTGAACTACTTTAGGTAGAAATTTACCACATTTATTTTTAGAATGTTTTTAGAACATCTGCAAAGGAACAAGCAAGCACAAAGCCCCATCCACCTACAAAAACAAATAGCATGATGTTTATATTTGGAGCATTAGTCACAAGAGAATAAACTAGATTTATAACACAAAATAATTGACAACGAGACTCAAAGAGAAAGATACTGCAAAAAAAGGCCATTTATATTTACTTAAATAATAAAGAGATCTAAAATCCAGAACTGAAAACTTTATTTCATTAAAATGACAATTCACTGAAATCATAACTACTTATCACAGTAAATTTCACAGTGAATAAATTATTGATAAGACCTTTTGACAGACCTGTGAAGAGTTTGATCATGAGATATTTTTCCTGTTTCATTCTAGTCAACTAAAAGTTACTTGTAAAACAAGTAAAAATTATTTTATAGGTTCTCAAAATTAATGGTTATTTTAAAGTTAATTTATGAACCATATAATCTTATAAACCAGTTAATCTCATCTTCTTTCCCTCTTCTTTCAGTTAACCTGTAGAAATTGTTGGGATTACAGCAGTTGTATTTCGTCTGAGAATGGAAGACACCTTTCTATCTTGGGAAGAAATCCTTCTTAGCTCCGCTTGCCTAGATTAAGATGAATGACCTGTTAACTGAAGCCTAATTACCAGGATATTGGTGGCACATGTTTTCAGATATACCAACAGATTGGACACGCAAAATGTGAATTTTACTGTGACAGAAATGCAGAATTCACATTAGGTTTAGATAAAAGTGAAAAGAAGAGAATCACTCACATCCTTTACTCTCTGTTATTGATCATATGCATCCCCAAATAGATAAAGTTTATCTGTTTGCTCCAGGCTATCCAATATATTTATTTAATCCCAGGGCTATTCATGGGGTTTGCTGCCAGGAAGACAATATTTTTTCAAATTTTGTTCTTCTTCACTCTTTCAGGCCAGTGTGCTGTGGGTGATAATGAAAAAAATAGATTTAGGAGTATGAAGTGAAGAAACCTCCTGATTAGGAACTTTTACCACATTTTGCCAAGAGTTTTTTTATTGCATATGACTACTCAAAAACAATTGCAGTATTAATGAAGAACATACAAGAAGTGTGTAATGGATAAGTGAATGATAATGCTGGCTTTCGCATACATGAATTTAACATTTACCAATGATAATGTGCTATGTAGAAATAGTAAAATATAATTAAGATAACATAACATGTAGAAATAATAAAATATAGTTCAGTAGAAACAAGACTAAAGTGAATTGTAACTTAGCTGTAATGGATACATGGTAATAAATATCTTTAAGCTAATAAATTACAAAACCAGACCCCAAGACAATTCAAGACAACAAAGAAGATAGAATGCATGCTTCTGGAAGTCTGCTATCCCACCAGATCTCAGATTGTTTGTTATCTCATCGAAAGCTCACACCTCCCAGAGAAATTGTCAGCCACAAATTAAGTTATACCGGAGGAAGATGACAGCTGAACTAATCCAGAGAACCCGAAGTGGTATCAGAATGGTGAAAAATACAAAAACCAAGGGAGGGAGAGTTGAGTGAAGTGTAAATTACCTTTTGGGCTAAATGAATATGTAACAGTTTGGGAAGGTACTTAAGCTTACAGTAAAATGAATGGAATTGCACCTCTGGTAAGATTTGCCAAGTGCCCAGCACTGTGTTTGCCTTTGTTTTACTAATAAATATTCAATATTACGCTACTAAAATTTCGGCCTACACATTCATTTATAACAAGTGTCATAGGATAAATTTAATGAGTGAATGTGACTTGACTGAATGTGACACCGTGTTCAGTCCACAGTGAAGAGCTGGTTCTTGCTCCTGCAGCTCACCACAGTGCAGAGGGGTGGGTGTGGGGACAGCTACTTACCTTTCATGGGCATGCTGGCGCCTCTTGATTCAGAGATCGCCACTTAGCATCAGATGGCCCTTTCCCAAAGCCTGACAAGCCCTCTCTGTGTGTCTGCAGCCTCCATACCACAAATCTGCAAGGGGCTGCAGCAGTTTTCTCACTGGCCTACCCTGCAGCCACCCCACAGGGGCTCCGGTCTGTGACTTGGGTCAGCCTATAAAAATTTGACCTTCTCTGGACATGCTCTACATGGTAGGCTAGAAACAAAAACTAAGTCAGAGGGACCAAGAACTTACGACCCCTGAGGAAATGATGTGGTACTAGTCATCTGACAGTGTTTGGCTCCTGCGCAAAACTAGACAATGCTCTATGGAAGTTTTTCAGAAAGATGGGTCAATCCAAAAGAGCTGGGTATTTGGTGAGAAAACTGTAACAAGAAATAATTCATGCTCTGTTTCTAAAAAAGTGTTATCTGGCTGTGCTATTTTTTCCAGAGTAAACCAGAGAATGTGCATTTTCTTCATACATAAATTGTTAATGAATAATTGTGATTTTGTCTCCAGCTGTATGACAATTACTGAAGAACTTTTACTAAATTGATACAACCACTACCTTGTCATATGTCACAAAAAAAAATCAGTAGTTGTAGATAATCAGGTATACAGAAAATAAGGACAACATGTTCTTCAAGTTATGGAGTTGTCATTAAGTATTTATTATTGCTAACTGGAATATTATTAAGTACAGGTTGTTATTATTATCCACATATTATTGATTATTGGTTATTGTTAACTACAGTGCACCGAGCACATTTCGTTTCATTAAGAAGAACCTGATTAATTTAATTTTATTCTCTGCATTTCAGATATGCCAACATCCATGTATTCTCTATAGTTTCTACACTTTGCTTATATTCATTGTTTTACTGCTTCTTCTAACTCCCTACATAGATAATCCTAATCTTATTAAGTTCCTTTCAGAAGCTTCCACTATTCTCATTTTCCCCTTTGAGTCATACAATTTTCTGTTATGCTTAATTATTTATTTTACTATGAGGTGACCAGAACTGAACCTGTATTCAAAAAAATGCAACAAATATTTAGAAAAATAGTTGATTAAATTTTCATGAGCTATGCTGTTTTCCAAGGTAAATTCAGAGATGTTCATAACCCATCATTATGAGACGTGAATTTCTATGAACAGAGGGTAAAATATTTCCAAAGATTTACCTATCAGCAGTTAGTGAACTATTCATGACTATTATAATATTGTTCTTCAGCACTGTTCTCCTGGCATTAGCAGTATAACTCACATTAACATTAATGTTATAAGTATTGTGCTGCAAACCTGTCTCTATTTAGACTATTTTTATGTTTGCAAAACTACACGATATCATAGAATCATAGAATATCTTAAGATGGAAGAGACACTTAAAGATCATCAAATCCAACTCCTTAGTCCTCGCAGGACTGCCTAAACCTACACTATATGACTAAAAGCATCATCCACATGGAACTCTGACAAGTTTTGTGCTGTATCCACTTAATGGAGAACCTGTTTCAGTAACCAACCACCTTGTCAGTAAAGAACTCTTTCTAATGTCCAGTCTGAACATCCCCTCACTACTTCATTCCATATCCTTCTGTCCTATTGTTGGTCACCTGAGAGAGGAGAACAGCACTTCCTCAGCCACTGACCCAACTGAGGAAACTGTACACTGAGATGAACACCCTTGCACTTGGCTTTGATGAAATTAATGAATTTCCCATGGGCCCACTTCTGGAGCTTGTCCCTCTAGATGGCATCCTGTCCCTCAGATGTATCAACCACATCACTCAGCTTCTTGTCATCTGCAAACTTCTTGAGGCTGCACTTGATCCCACTATCTGTGTCATTCATGCAGTTATTAAACAGTACTGGTCCCAGCACAGACCCCCACTTATCACCCATCTCCATCCAGCACCTTCAAAAGCAGATTCTCAGGGGACATTTTGAAGTAGTTTCTTGAGCAGCCCAAGGTCTGCTCTTTCCATATCCAGGGTCAAAGTTTTGCTGGAGGTTTTCCTCCTAGAGCCAACAATCTGAAACTTAAATATTTTATGGTCATTGTGACCAAGACAGTCACCATCCTACATTTTGCCCTCTCTGTTTGCAAATAACAAATCTGGGAACAAGAAGTCTGTCCTAGTTGCTTCCCTTAGTATCTGACCAAGAAGTTATCTTCAACATGTTTCAGAAATTTCCTGGACCTGTTTTCATCAGCTGTATGATATTCCCACTTGATGTCTGGGAAGCTGAAATCACTCACAGCGAGAAGTACAGGTGGTCTAGACATACTCCTTAATTCCTTGTTAAATAATTTATTGATTCATCATCCTGGATGGATGGTTGATAGCACACTCACACAACAATATGTGTTTTATTTTCTTTCACCTTCGTCTTTAACCAGAGGCTCTGAGGTTCATCACTGCCAACTGCAAGTGTCACACAATCCCACCCCTTCCTTACACACAGCTCCACCCTACACCTCGCCAGCCCTGCCGATACCTCCTGAAAAGCCTGCAACCATTTCTCATGACACACCAGTATTAGGACTCATCTCAGCAAAACTCAGGTTTTGCTTATGACAATGGTGTCATAGCTGTGGGACAAGGACAAAATTTCTGGCTCCTCTTGCTTTTTTCAAATGTGCTCCACTGTACTCAGCATATCATGAAGCAGACTGAAGGACTTCACACAATGCCTCAAACACTGGCGTGCTGCCTTCAGGTTTATCTTAGTGAGCCTGGTTTCATGCCTTTCCGCTTCATATCCAGTTCAAAGTTCTGTTAATGAGCCCTAACGCCTGTGCAAATGATCCTTTGTCCTTGGTGTATTCTGTCTGTTGTCAGCAGGCCTGGTGTCCTGTAGACCAACAGTGACCGAAACTCAAAAAATTCTGCTGGTGAGGCTGGTCACAGAGACAGGTATTGATTTGCTATATCCTTCTGTATCTTCCATTATCATTCCCTGCACCTCAAAGGATGGAGGAGAACACTAATTACATTCTTGACCTTTTAGTGAACCTTTGTAAGTGACAACAAATTTTTATCAGTTTGGTGTAATATTAATAATTTCAATATCTGCTTTTAACTCTGGCACTGAATGCCCCGTGCTAAATTCAACACAAGTATGTCAATGGATTATGATAAAAAATGTTAAACACTTAAAGAGAATACATCATCTTTCTGTAGGTGGTTTTCCACTGGCATTACCTGGAGTTGAAAATAAGAGTTTTCTCTCTCTCTACTTATCTCTTACTAACACTGTTTATAAAGACTGCCCAGGATGTCAAAGAAGATTTGCCAAAAAACATTTTATTTACAATACACATTTCAAATGTCCTCGTGAGGAAGGATTTAGCTAAATATTATAAAATTATGGAAATATTACTGCACACTGAAAATGCATATATACACATACTGGATAGAGAACTGGTGGGAAAGAACACAAAAAGTACCTTAAAAAATGCTGTCAGTTCAAAAGGAAAAGCACGAGAATATTGGGAAAATCATAACTGTTGTTATTGATAAATTAAAATGCTGCTGTAAATACAGATTTAAAAAGAACTTTTCATCCAATATGAAACATATAATTTATGAATAGAGTGCCAGGGCCTTTCTCCAGCCCCTCAAGCTCCCTCTGCCTGGCAGCAGCATGACCCTCTGGCCCCTGCGCCTCCCCCCGCACTTGCGTGCCCTCTGCCCCCTGACTGTCTGAGGGGACGCTCGGCCCAGCAGCCGCATCCCTCAATGGCAGCAGCACCCGCACAGGATGGCACTGGGGCAGCAGGCCTGCCCCTTGCTACCATGGAACCTCTCACAAAGGCCTCAGCAAGTCAGGGCGAAAAGCCACATCCCTTTTGGGCTCGATACGTACAGTGCTGCTCCTTTGGATTCCTCCAAGTCCTATTCAAGGCTCTTCAAAGGCCCCCAGTTGCCATGAGGGTGTCACATCTCTTCACAGTGCTGATGGCACGTGTCTGTCAGACGGGGCTCTACTCTGCCCCAGATGACTCGAGAGCCCCTAGCCTGCCTTCTCAGGTGGCACATTCGCTGCGTGCAGGCTGCTCGCACCAGGGCGGGCAGGTTGCCTCTGGCTCTCAAGCCCAAGGCTGAAAAGCAAGGCTGGCTCTGGAGGGGCAGGTGATTTGCCCGTGCTCAAAACCAAAAAAGGGATGCCAGAAAGGCCTAGAAGCATAGGAGCCTTTGGCTTGGGGTGTCCTGACACAAGCGAGATGCCCTCTTGGATTGGGGCTTTCTTGTCTTTTCCCAGTGGCCCAATGGCAATTGTAGCTTTCCTTCGCAGGCCCTTGCAGCGCCTTCTCGCTGAATGTGGGGCTCCGCTGCCCACCCAAACCCTCCAGTTTCTTTCCCCGCCCTTACGCACCGGGGGGTTTGGTGGGGCGTGCCTGCCTATTTCCCCCAGCATCACTCCTTGTCGAAATCCTCCTGGATCCTAAGGGGCACAGCTGCTAATTGCTTCGAGTACCACGAATCGGCAGCCGTTTCCCTTTCAAAATTTCATGGGTTGCACAGAGCTACAATGGCGTTGTCTAGGCAGAAGTGCACCGAAGCCAACTTCAGTTTCAAAAGGGACTTTATTACAGATGACTACAACCACGCGGCTTGCGTACAATGAGCAACTGGCACTAAAAGCTTACTCCAGATTGGTACAACTCTGCTCACTCGAGATAAAAGTTACAAAGACCACTTTCGGTTCACACGGGCAAATGTCTAACAGCTTACAAAGTAGTGCCTCTCTAGATACATGTATGTAGAGAAAGAGACAAACATCCATTGAACTCTCCAAACATCCACAGCGCAGAACTAAACTGTACAATGTCACACATGTTTTCACAGAATTACATACATCTATAAACGTAACAATCTGTGGTATGGAAATATATTGACATCTGTATAAAAAATAATTATACACACTTCTACAGAACTATACAAATGCAAACTCTACAAATACCAGTGTACTGCTCTAAACTGCCATACCCCTCTAACAAAACAAATAGAGCTGTGTAGTGATACAGCTCTCTCCATAGGCAAATACAACTTGAGACACACAGAGACACTGAGATAGGCAGCAAGGTGATGGGATACACAGAGGGGTGGAACAAGATACAGAGGGAACGCGGCCGGCCCACTTTCCCATGCTCCCCGTCGCTCGCCTCGTCCCGCGTGGAGCAGCCCTTCTGGAAGGGTGGAGCAGACGCAGATCTAGGAAGCAAAGGGAATAGTGAGTCACTGAGTCCAGCGTGCCCTCAGCCCCACCACAGCCTCAGCACACCCGCAGCACCCCCAGACCCTTCAGGCCCTACAAGCCCATCAGCCCCCACAGTGCTGCCATCCCCCTCAGTGTCCCGAGCCCCACCAGCCCTCTCAGCCCACGCCTTTGCCCTGTCCCCTCAGCCTCCGCCATCCCCCTCAGCTCCCCGAGATCCCTCAGCTCTGCCGCTTCCCCTCAGCC
>VZRJ01005115.1:127639-144591 GCA_013397565.1 Ptilonorhynchus violaceus | reverse complement strand
AGCCAGGACAGCGAGAGTTCCAGTGAGACCCATCAAGACCAGAGATGAGTCTACCAGCAAAGCTGTTTGTGTACAAGCTTACATACGTTGTGAAAATGTATGTAAGAAAAGACAGAAAACACCCGAGAGAGACCAGAAGAGGGAATATGAGGGACTATCAGAGAAAGAGGAGAGGGGGCAGGAGGTGCTCCAGGTGCCAGAGAAGGGATTGCCTGCAGTCCATGGAGGACCTGCACCACTGCAGATAGTCACTGCAGTCCATGGACAACCCCATGCTGGAGCAGATGGATATTCCTGAGGCAATTGCAGCCAGTGTAGAACTCATACCACAGCATATTTTCTTGAAGGGAACTGCAGCCTAAAAGAACCCTCACCGTTGCAGGGGAAAAGCGTGAGGAGGAAGGAGCACCAGCTGTTACAGACTGACTGCAGCACACCATCCCCCATCTGCCTGCACCACTTGAGGTGGGGGTCTAGCAGGAGACTAGAGTGAAGGAGTGATGTTGAGTCTGAGAAAGGGCTAAGGAAAGGTGTTATTTTAAAGTTTGTCTTTCTTTCTCACTACTCCAGCTAGTGATTGTGTTTTTATTTTAATTGGCAATCAATTAAGTTATTTTCCTCAGAATGAGTCTTTCTTGCCCACAAAAGTGACTGGTAAGCAATCTCCCTGTCTTTATATCAACCCTCAAGCTTTCTCATTCCTGCTCTTTCTATTTTCTGCCCCGTCCTGGGGGAAAGACAGGGCACGAGCAAGCAGCTGCCTGGAATTTTGACTGTGAGCTGAGGCTAAAACACAACATGAAGTCATAAGAATGTTGAGCTTCACTGAGATGTTTGCAAAATATTTTGTTCTGCTCTTAGTAAGAGGAAGTCATACTGGGCTACTCTGTACATCAAAACTTCAGTCTCTGTCATCATTATAGTCACTCCTCTGAAAAATAATAATTAAATAAATACATACATAGATACTGTTACGAAACAAGTTATATTTCTTTAAAAAGGACCCTATGCAGCAGTGGGGGAAAATGCTAGAACGTAATCAACAAGAAGGCTGATTTAATCCATGAAATAGATAGCAGTTAACAAGCAAGCTCTGGGTGATATCCACGTGTTAAAAAAACAAATTAAAAGTTTAGGGCCTGTCATGCTTCAGTGCTCTCAGACCTGGGGGAGGAAATTAAGAAAGCCTGGGAGTGAAATTTATTGTTGAGACCTGGTCACCAAGAATGCAAAATTTATAAACCACAAAGAGAAGTTACAGAAACCAGAGATGAAGAAACTAACAAAGATAATTACTGGGATTCTCCCTATCTGGGAAAGAGATAATAAAAAGACTGAAAATGTGGACTAATTAGCATGAGAAGCGAGAAATCAATTACCTATAGAAGATAGAATACTAATTAATGAAGGCAACTATGTAACTTGTTACTCAATGAACACTAATTTCTTTGTTTGCTAAAATCTATAAATCGCTAAAAGCTTTGATAATTGATGTACACGTTTTGTGGAGGGATCCCCATGTAGCTCAACAGTGAATAAAGTAAAGTTGACTTTCTAACCTAACAAACTGGTTAGAGAGTTTATTTCCTGGTTTCCGGGACAATACCACATATTCTACCCAGCCTGAACATGAGGCTCTTTTGCACGCAGTGGGTGATGCCAGCCTTGAAGGAATCTTCTTGTCTGACCACCCAGGAGCCACTCTGGCAATCACACTTGCACCACCCAAGACTATCACTGCTGGGACTGAAGCCCTTTCGCAGCACGTGGCTCCAGTGAGTCAATGAGTGCCCCGCTTGACTCCCTACACGTTCCACTCACATAGTCAACAGGTTTCCCACACAAGCTCAGCCCCAGGTTTTCTGTAGAAGTCACAGACTTCTGGTTCCCTTAGGTCATGATTGAGCCTTTAATCATGGTGCAGCAACCCAAGAGCTTGCGCTGGTGCCTCCCGGAAGGGATCCCAAGCAAAGAAGTCCCTGGGCTTTGGTTTCTTTACAGTCTGTGCACCTGTTCCAATGGTGATTTTGGTTCTGGAGTCTTCCCGTTGTTCCTTGGTTCCTGCAGAGTCCCTGAGTGATGGACCAGCCTGACCCACAGGTCTCCGTGTCCTCAGCTGTGCAAAGGGTCGGCGCTAGGTCACAGCTTGTTGCTGGGGGTGCCAGCCATTTCCCCCCACCTAGGGCACAACCCTCAGCCTGCACTGAAGCTGCTCACTGAGCTGCCTGCACTGGCTGTAGTCCTCAATGATATGCAGATACAATGGGTCACAATCTTAGAGGTAAAATTTTTTAGCTAAAACAACAGAAAGATGCTTTTCCCCCTCTCAGTTCATCAGCTTAAAATCCAGTACCTTCGCCACTAAGATGTGTAAAACTTGTAAAATTATTTTAGCCCAAATATTCTGCAATTCTACTCTATTTTTTTCTTTATTTTTTTTCATGGCATCACAGTCTTTGACTGCATTAGGAAGCAGTACAGCACAATAAAGTCAGTTTTGTACAGCATAGTAGTTAGCACTGAGGACATCATGTGCATAGCACATGCATTTGGGGGCTTTATTTTTGAGTAGCTTTAGTCCGACCACCTGTTAGTGATTAAAGTGCATTGGGTGTACTTTTGGAGCACATTTTCTGATATAGCTTGGGGGTGGGGGGGAAGGGGGTGAAGCAGGAGGGAGGGAGGAAAGAGAAAGAACTAGTTCCTACACTCCAAGACTGTTTCAGGATATGAATCACAATATTTTAAGTGGTAGCAATCGGGAGATAAAGTGCATTCTTGATGCAGCCTTAAGCACTATTATGGACGTTAGTTATTCAAAGGAAGTGAAAAGGAATTTCAAGAAAAAAATATCTGCAGCAAAATAGAAATGCTGTTCTATTTCTATCTCTTCAGATGCAATTCCACCAAAGTTAATTTTATTAACTATGTCAGATAAAGTATAGTAAAAAATCCTTCCTCTTTTATTCTGTATCACATATGCTACATAATACTTGATGCCTAAAGTCATAAAGCCCAGTGTAGTTTGTAGATTGGATCCCTTTTATTTCCTGGCATATCCAAGATCCCCATTAAAACAGGTATGTAGTTATTTGAGTCACATGATGTCCAAAAAGAACTATTTTTCTACAACAGGAAAATAAGGAATTTACTACAGTATAATGGCTATTATTTAAATAATTATTATATATCCTAACAGATACATAAGTTTCTGGATGGCTTATTCCTCTTATAACCTGGTATTACCAATTACACCAAATATTTTCCAGCCACAGTCATTCAGGCAAAGAACAAATAAATACCTATATTATGCAGCAAGCTGAAATAATGGACATTCTGTACTCAAAGTAAAGGGGACACTTAGGAGCATGGCTGTTTCTCCTTTCCTAAAAAGTTACCACTTCATTGCTCACAGAAGATTAGTATAGTCATTGTACACCAAAATATACTATAGTATCCATAATTTGCATGTGTCAACAGATGTGTTACACAAAAGCCTGCTAAGGTAATTATTCTGTTTTCAGAAACATCTTACCTTGGAGTAACTGGCAGGCCTGGGAACCATAGCTTTAAACAAGTGTGAACTACATTTGTGGAGTTTAAAAAACAAATCGATTTATTTTTGGCTTTTGCAACATAGCCACCAAGTAAAATTTAGCTTCTGTAAATGGCCTCTGTGTCCAAGTGAATGGACTCAAGTCTTAACTTGAGGGGAGCTTTATGGTTGGCCCCTCTCCAGACTCTGAGGCTTCAGGCTACATTCCTAGGATTTGCTGTGCATGGACTCTTTTTTGCTATGACTAGGTACTTCTCTGTTAGAACTCATAGCAGCAAATCAATGTCCTTTTCATATTACCTGCTGTGCTTTCTTAACCTCTCAGAGCTCAAAACCCAGAGAGGCCGTATTTCATTCCAGCTATATATCATACTGGCAATTTCCTGTTGATTAACAAATATGTTACTAATGTTTACTAGTGGTCCTACCCTAATCCTTATGTGCATTCACCACTTCCTGACTGGCAGAGATAGCAGTGTGATCTGCCCAGGGAGTAAACCAGATGTGTTCCTGGGTCAGCTAACTCAGCAACTGTGAGACATAAACACAAGAAGATAAAAATATCATCATGTTGGGAGAACTCTAAGAAAAATGTTCTAACACACCTTCTTTAGGAACTAGTAGTAGAAAAGAAAAGATGAGGGCAGGGGAACTATGATCCTTTCTTCTTTTACCTCCTCTGGTCTTTCAGCAGAAAATGAGATGTCAACTACAAATTCAGTAAGAGGGTGGTGGTATCACACCTACGTTTAATCATCTAAAACGACACATACCAATGTGTGACTGGATCCTCTGAACAACGGGCTGTATTACTGTTGGCAATGCTTCTTGATACTTGGTTAGGAAAGTGCAGACTTGGAAAGTGTTAGGACCTGCTCCTGATGAGTTCTTTACAAATCCTCCATGCTTCAGTCTTATAGGGGAGTGAGGCAGACATGATCCCTGCAAGAGAGCCACCAGTCACCCTGCAGGAGCTAATGTTTTTCTTCCAGCAATCCCAGTTCCCAGCAGCTCAACCAAGGTGGCAGCCATGAACACTCATCTCTAAGCACCCATGCACTGTTACCTAAAATATAAAGATCACTGAAGAATTGGGGGTTTATGCTGCTGTTGTGGTTTAATCCTAGCTGGAAACTATGTACCATGCAGCTGCTCACTCACTCCCTGCTGCAAACCCAGTGGAAGGAGAATCAAAGGGAAAAAAAGGTAAACCCCATGGGTTCAGGTAAGAACAGTCAAAGAAGAAGAACAACAACAAGGAGGAGAAAGAGGAGAAGGAGAAGAAAAAACAAAACCGGGACAGCTACCTAAGTTGCTTGCAGAATTAGAAATATGAAGCCACAAAGCAACTTTTAAACCTTTAAAACTAATTAAAAGTATGAATGAATGGCAGAGCAAAAAAAGCCAAAAAAACCCCATTTAGGCCATGATTCAGGATGGCTTCCTAAAATTATGAGGACAGTATAACTAAAATATTGACAGCTTCTTTTCCGATAAAAGGATATTAGAAGACCAAGATCTGAAGCATATAGTACCTGGCTGTGATCTGCCACTCAGAATAGCAATGTTTTGTCTGAAGACACTTTTTCAGTGCTAGAAAAGGAATTTCAGGTATTTTCTGTTGTTCTAGTTATTTTGCCTTCCCTAAATCAATAAGACATTGATTTACATTGCTGTATGATGAAAATAGCTAAAAGCTATTGTTATCCCAATGGTTTTGTGAGGCCTTTACTGTCAGGTGCTCGGTAAGGCTAGAAGAAACAGAACTTCTCAAAGACCATTTTCCTTTGACTCACTGATTGTTTTTTCTGTCATGCCTGGCTGCTGTAGTGCAGCGTGCCAATACATGAAGCACAGTCACTTTTTCTGATTTCCTGGCTATTACTGAATGGGGGAGGGAGGTGCACTTGGTGCACTTTCTGCATTAGAAGTACAGACTTGTGGATCAGCCTCCAGAAGACTGCCACTGTATATTCCATTTAGACACATATCCCCTGCATTTGCTTCCCCAATGCAGGGATCAAAGTAGGAAATGAGTGGGTCTCTTGAGTACTTTCTAATACAACAATTCCCAGTCTGTAGCAAGTTAGCTAGATATCCAGAAGCAAATGCTGAAGCATCATTGCAGTGTGCTGTCCACATGGTTTATTGAAGACCTGTTATTGATTTGAGGTTATTTGAATCAAGCAGATGTAGCTCAAAGACATTCACATTCTTTAACTACAATTAAAACATATTATCCAAACATCCCTATTCTTCTAAAAGTATTCCTAGAAATCATAGCTTCCCACATAGCCTAGATCCTTCCTAGCTCAATACAGTCATCATGGCATTTGTGGTTCATTCATGCTGTTGCAGTTCTTTTTCCTTCTTCCTGCACTTATGGTAAAAATGTATAGCTTTTAACTTTTAAATTCATACAGAAAAAAACAGTTGTGAAGGCAGTTGTGTGCACTTTAGCAAGCATGACTATTTTTTCCATTTTAAAACCATTAGTTTTTGCCAGAACAACAGCTGCCAATAGCTAGCCAAAGACATAGTGCCTCCGTTTCTTACACCATCAAGTCTTCACCTAATTTCTCCAGCAATACCTGGTGAAAGCTGGCTCAGGTAAGAAATAATAGTCTTTCAATGGGATACTGAGAAGATAAGGGTTTTGTTTGAAAAACAAAAGAAGTATATACAAAAAATATTTGTAAAGCTGTTGCTCAAACCACATCAAAATTACCTAACAGCTGTGAATCACCACCATGCTAGTTCTCCTGCCTTTTTGTGCTATGATGCTTTCCATTGTTTTTGTTCAGACTAAACTAGAGTAGAATGGGAGCTACTTCTTGTGAAATTTCCTTAATTTCAAAGTGCAGTAATATATGGTATAGTAATTTGTACTTTATTTTAAATGGGTGGATGTAAGTGACAAGGCAGGTAATTGTTTTTGAAGGCTTTGTCTTCATTTATCTACAGTTAGGCAGTGGAAAAATCTTTTTAAGATTCTTTATGAATGAGTGACACCTACTGGACAAAATAGGCTGTAAAAAATACCAACATTTCCCTGGAGTTCCATAACCTTTTCACTCCAGAAAACCGAACTTAAAACCAATCACAGCTTCCTTTAAAAGAAAAGGGGGGGAGGAAGGAAAAAAAAGGCAAGCAAGACGCTGTTTTTGCCTTCAAAGCCCTCAGTCATATCAAAGTGAAGTTTGTGCTGAAACCAAACGAGCTATCACAAAACTGATCTCATTTTTTTGTCTGGAGGAGTATTCAACAGAGAAGTGAGCAAAGACAAGAATTACATTTCATGAAGGACTTCAAAGTCTTCAAATATATTTTCATTTCAATTTTAGACTTACTGTATTCAAAGCTCTCCTTGAAAGAGAAAGGAGCCTCATCTCCAGGTCATCTCCAGTTCAGGTCAGTGAGGGGTTGTAAGGCCTCAAACAACTCAGTTGACAAGGTTTTCAACACGGCTTATGGTTGGTCATGTACTCTGAGTTAGACGCACGGGAGAAATATCAACAACGTATTCTCAAGAGGTCAAAACAGCAAATAAGACTTTACTGGCAACTTTAGAAAATCAAGGAGACTTTGGCAAGAGGTTTAGTGCGACATTCAATCAACATAAAACACTTCCCAAAGCATTAACTTAGCCCATTCAACTTAGCAAACTCAAAGCCTGTTCAAGTTACTCAAGAATTCTGAGAAGAGGGAATTAGAAGAAGAAAGAGAGAAGGACAGAAAACATATAGAAAAGCACACATATAGCTACCAGCTTCTGGGTTCCAACAGTGATAGAATGTCCAAGAGAAGGTTGGGTCCAGACAAAGTGATGGCCTCATGTTCAGCCTTAAATACCCCTTGGCCTTCCTGGGCCCTTCCCCCAGGTGGAAATTCCAGTCATTTGGCCACTCAGGAGCTGAGTTAGGGGAATGAGGGGCATTGCCTCCACTGCACCAGCGATTGGCAGGCTCTGTGGGGCTGGGATACAGGCTCTAGGGGTGGTGCTGTACAAGGCAGCTCACTGCCTCACCAGGGCCAGGCCTGACCTGCCCCCTCCCCCACACATATGCATCCCAAAATGTCTCAAGACATCAATTCTTCCAGTCTGGGGTGCTGTAGAAAAGAAGCAGTAGCAGCTTTCAGCAGGGGTATGCTTTTGTTTTCAGTGAGTAAATATATCCAGTTGGACAGTGGGGTGGGAAGGGAGCAAAAAAACCAACCAACCAACCAACCAAAGGATAAAGAGAAGAAGATGGTAGTCCAGTTCGGCAAAGAAACTGCTAGACATCTAAGTGCCTGAGGTGATGGGAATTCAGGAAGTTCTTTCTGAACTCTGCCTGGTAGCATTGGGACACCCCTCAAATAATTCTGGACTGCTTTCTGGAGATAACTTACAGAATTAGGATGTTTCCACAGCAATAATACACATGAAGAGATGGCTTTATTAACATAACATTCATCTATATATATAGCCCAAACCAGTAAATGTACCCTTTGCACAGCTCTCATTAGTAGACTCTCATAGTGACCATATATCTGGTATATAACAAAGCTGTTCTCTAGAAATTGTAGATAAAGCCTAAACTTTTTGTTGCCAAAGTAAACCTTAGGAACACATTGGAACTATAGTATGAAGTCAACCTCAAGGAACAGCTGGATTACCAAATATAGAATATAGAGATGAAGTCTTCAGCTGGTATAAAATGGATACTACTTCTGTAAACTACTTCTATTCCTATCTTCCTTCTTTACACATTTCCCACTAGAACAAGTTGAAGAGCGCTGTGGTAACAGTCCCTCAGAAAGGTAAGAAAGATACATACCATATTCATACCAAGCCTCAAGACATTTCATAGAAACACAAAGGACCTAGAATCAACCTCTAGGCAAGAAATAATACTATCTTTCTCTATAAGGATCCCCCAAGACTTGTAATATGAATAACTCCCCCAAAAAACCCTAATGGCTACTTTATACACAGACTCCCAACCTTGGTTTGAGTGCATCAGGACTTTTGTACTGCTTATACAGACCTTCATAGTAACGTCATAAGTAATGTTTCAAGTAAAACATGCATTTCCAACAAAACATGACAATCCTTGCAAGCTGAATTGTATTGGCCTTGGCATATCAGTAATAAGACAAAGCAGTTCCGTCATACAGCATATTAGTTCATTGTCTGTAGCTGTTTCAATGATGCTCAGAAAAAAAACAAAAAAAGCCATCCACATACATAATATACAATATGTTTACTCTTCAGTGAAGTACAATATAGACTGGTGCTCTTGTGTACCAAAACAAATCTAACCACCTATTTTGACTGAATGCTGTCATTCAGTCATAATCATCAAAGTTCTGCACATTAAATATTTCTTAATCACTATTGCTGTTTATTAGTATTAGATGCACTTTTTAGCTACTACTTGGCCCCAGTTTCTTGAGGAAATGAAGCTCCTGCAATTCCACTTCTTGTGGAGTAGATTACTCATCAGACTAAAGAGAGAGCCAAATCATGTGGAATTTGATCTTTTCTTTAAAACTGCTTTGGTATCTAAGTTCAAGAAGATGGTAAATAGGGTTCACCAATTATTCAGAAATACCAAAAGACATCATGCCTGTAAGCCTGGTAAGCTTTTTACAAAAAAGCAAAATAAAGGAATATGAATAACAAATACATGTGAAAGTATACAAACACGTGAAAGTATATACACATATTTTTTGAAAAGGGAAATCTTGCCTCATAAACTTATTGGATCCCTCTGAAGGAGTCAACAGGATTATGAGTAGGATTAGTTTGGCTGATGTATGAGTGAAGATTACAAAAAAGCTTTTGGAAAGATTCTCCCCTTTCAATCAGTGGATAAGGATAGCAAGGGATGTCATTACATTTCCATATACACAACAGAAGGAAAGTGCAATTTTTACAGTGAAGTTTCATAGCCTCTTCAAAAATCCCATTGTGTAACTGGTCTCTTCCTCTATCAGAGGAGCTATTCAGCAAATTTGTAAAGGAGGAGTACTAGTCAATTTCTTCACAAATGTTCCTATACACTGATCTTAAAGGCAATCAGAAAGATGTAAAGTATACTGCAAGTCTTTCACCCATAAAATGGCTGTAGGATAAGAGGAAACTGAAACCTCCAGCAAGGTGAGGGAAACTCAGATTTACCCAATAAAAGTAACAAATGAAATTTTGCTAAGACAAAATTAAAAATTAAATTTTCCCAGTGGTGTCCATGGTAAAATTAAGAGTCATTCAAACAAGCTAGTAGAAAAAATTATTTTTCTCAGGAAGTTACAAACCAAAAGATTTCCTTTGCATTCTTCATGTTTTCAAGACATTATAAATTTTATCTTTCCCAGGCCAGGATTCTCACATTTTCTTTTACCCTGTCCTGACTTAAGCAATAGACACAACACTATAAGCACCATCCATTACAATTCACACCTCGCTAGACCAGCCCTTTGGTTATACTATTGCACACCATTCCCACTTCTGCAACAGCTCAAACAAAAAAATATTTAATACATGTATTCTCCAAATACAATTGTACAAGAAGATCTGACCCACCATAAAACTTCTGCTGCTATTTCTCAAACAAAGAGTGATGCATTGCGAAAAACAGCTTGAGAATATCTGCTCTGTACTTGATAGTTTCACAAATGGTACTAGGAAGAAAATAGTTATTGCACATGACAAGGCAGGGCAGGGGAGCTGTTTGTTCTTCCAGATAATTAACTTCCACCATGAGGGAGATTCTTCTATTTACTCAGGCTTACTTGTCCACCTGCAGGTTGTGTTGAAGGAAGAGGATTTCACTCCTAGATCAAGCAATTCAAGATTGAAACATAATACCCCAAAAAATATTTTCAAAAAACTTTTAATAAAGTGAGATGGGACTGTATGCAGGTAAAAAAGAAAAAAAGAAGAAAGGAAACAAGCTGTATTTTTTCAGGTTTGAAACAAGACTGGTTTAAACAGGTCTCAATGAAAAAATATTTTTCCCCAGATAACATTTCTGGCCTCTCGGTTACCATAAATAATAGCTATACCATAGATAGCTCTGATGTTAGATTCATACACATTTGTGGTGTCATAGTGGAAACATGTTTTAGGATAATGGCTATTCGCAGTTGTAATTGATGGGGGGGAGTGTTTTGTTTTATCTTGTTTTTTAATGTTGACTTTTGAGAAGTAAAGCTGCATCCTATTTTAATCACGGATAGTATCATGGTAACAGGTACTACTTATTTCATGTTTAGTTCTTCCTGAAAATGAGAAAAATGCCATATCTGTTCATAGCAGACAACCCTGACTTACTCTGCGAAGGGAGACATGAAAAGGAGAAAAGCAAACACTTTTTTTGTATAAAAACAGGCCTGAGCCAGATGGGCAGAGCTACAAGGAGGTAACAGGCTCCATCAATGACCCCATCATTGCAGGGGATGAACCACGTCCAGGGGCCAGCCAGGAGAAGCAGCAGATGTGGCCATCTGTAGAGGTGGACTGGACCAAGCTGATCAACAGCCCCCTTTAGGGCACCCATCCCTGAGCTGCAGTGAGATTTCAGGTGGGGAGTGGGTGGATGCCCCAGGCCAGGCTGGGCAGGGCTTTTAGGGCCTGTTAGTACCCTCCAGGCCCTGATGTAAAGCAAGCAATTACTTCAATAACTACATTTTCTCCAACAGCCCAGGATTAAAACAATAAAAAAAAAGCCCTTTTGGATTTGACGTCTGAAAACCATACTATGGCACCAGAACACCCCCAAGAAGATCATTGGCTGAATATTCAAGCCTGAAATAACAAGAAGTTTCCAAGTCAGACAGCATGTGCCCAAATACCTGGACATGCATACCAGATCATAAATAACATATTTTTGTCATTCAGAATATAATATTGATAGGTTATCCTAGCACAGAATTTTCAAAGGAAAGGGACTGGCTAGTGTGGCAAATTGCAATAGCCTTGACTTGCTAAATACTTGAATTAAAGAAATTTTTTACAAAAAAAAAGGTTGTGGAAAGTAAACATGAAATTTTTCACCTCTAGGGAAGTTTAGTTTTTCTGCAAGAATACTCTGAGCTGACTAATAGGCTTTGATGGCCCTGAACAGTTACCCGTGTTACCCCACTTACTCCCTGTCCATTGGCCTAGGAGCCACACATCAGCTCAGGATTGGGAACCCTTCCCTGCTTCGTGCCATAGGTATGCCTGAGGTCAGTTTCGTGGATGAACTCCTCAGACCCTCAAAGCAGCATTGCCTCCAGCCCTACCTTTGATTCTGTCTGCTTTTGCTCCCATTTGAAGGCCACATCCAGATCCTGGAGCTGGTTTATTCCCTGGCTTTATGAGGGTGTGTTGATGAAGTCAGTTACAAGTCCCCTGCTCTGCCCACCTGGCTCAAGCCCAGGGGTACAGCAGACCATCGGTGAGGGCACAGCCTGTACTAGTGTCACAGCTCCTGACTTAGCTGACTTTGCACAACCTCACTCCTATTGCTCCTTGGCAGACAAAAATGTCCATATGAAACAGAAGAATTTTTTTCTCTCCTTTCCCTTTCATTGGTCTATGACTTGTAAGCATCTGTAAGACACACTTAGTGAAATGCAAGTTTAAACTACAGCCTTACTAACATTTTAATAAAATACCTGAGCTCAAGTAGCCACCCATAAACAGTCTGAGCTGCCATGCACCAGAAGTCTTCAACTGATGAAGGTTCAGCACAGGAAAACAAAGTTCTATACTGTGCCTCTATGTATCATGAATAACAACTTTCCCTCCAAGAAAAAAAGGGAAACCCTATTAGGCCCTTTATTTATCCTTCTCTCTTTTTTTCTGTAGGGGGAGAGGAGAGGAAGGAAGAGTGGTAGGAGATAAGCCAAACCAAGAACAGTTTGAGCCGTATCATTAGAGACTATCAGATTGACTGCTGTATTGCTTCTGTGTTCACTGAAATGCACCGACAATTTGAGCATTTCTCAGTGGATACTGGGAGAAGGAACAGAAAAAACAATTTAGAGAACTAACAGGTCATTCCTCCATTCTTGCACAGTGCATTTCAAGAACAGCTGAGTGCCTCTAGTTCAACTGCCTTGCACGCAATGACTGAATGAAGCTGCACTATCAGCTAAACAGGTGAGGCTAGCTTCAGGCATTCCTCTTTGAAAGTAATAGAAATACAAGGGGTTCTTCAACCCAAAGCTCAAAACTCAAACCCAGATCTACCGTATAACATTGTAAAAAGTATATACTTAGCATGCTACACATATTTTAAGAACCTAAAAAATGGAATATAAATTCTTTTTCAAAGTTTTCACTGTTAGTTGTTAGTAATACAACCAGAGTTAATTTTCACACTAGTTTTGAGCATCAAGTTCAACAAAAAGGCATTAATGAAAAAGGCAGTAATGACAACTGCAGGCTTTCTAATACATTTATACTAGTTGGTAATGACAGTAAGCATATTAGCAAGATACCAAGGATGCAGTACTTTCGACATCTTCACCAATAAGAGTTTAACAGACCATGTGTATGAATGCATACATCCAAAATATTCCTTCAGGTATTTTTCAGAATCACTGAATTATCAAGGTGCAGGGCAGCAAAAAACCGACTTGATGAGACTTTTAAAAGGATTTATGGTTGTTCACGTACTCTGAGTTAGAGACATGGGAGAAATACCAACAAGATATTCTCAAGAGGTCAAAACAACAAGTAAGACTTTACTTGGCAATTTTAGAAAATCAGAGAAATTTGGCGAAAGGTTTAGAGCAGCATTCAATCAGCATGAACCACTTCCCAAAGCATTGATATAGCCCATTCAACTTAGCAAACTCAAAGCCTGATTGATTTTAAATTACTCAAGAATTCCAAGAAGAGAGAATTAGAGGAAGAAGAAAGAGAAAAAGACAGAAAATATACAGAAAATCACACATATACTCGAATACATATATGTACACATATACAAAGCTCGAACCAGTTCCTGGGTTCGAGCAGTGTTCAGCTAACAGAAATTCCAAGAGGAGGTAGGTTCAAGACGTGCTAGCCTTGTTTTCAGCCTTAAATACCCCTTGGCCTTCCTGGGCCCTTCCCTCAGATGGAAATTCTGGGCATTTGGCCACTTAAGAAGCTGGGTTAGAGGCCCCAGAGACAGGTGTGGAGCATTGCTTTGGCTGTGCCAGGGATTGGCAGCCACTGTGGCTCAAGTCCCCTAGGCTGGGATGGCTCTAGGAGTGGGGTGTACAGGGCAGTGCATTGCCTCGCCAGGGCAAGGCCCGACGTGCACCTTTCCCCCCACACATGCACCCCAAAATGTCTCAAGACATCAATCTTTCCAGTCTCTCACATAAGGTTGGAAGAGATATCTGGATGTCATCTAGTCAAATTCATGTCCTGCTCAAAGGAGGTTGCTCAAGGCCCTTTTCTACTGAGTTTTGATTACTACAGCCTAACTGGGCAACCTACTATGGTGTTTGATCACCATCATGGTGAACTTTTTTCTCTCTAACTGGAATGTTGCAGCTTGCATCTACCACTTCTTGTACCATCAACACACACCTTTGAGAATAATCTGTCTTTGTACCTTCTCTACAGGTAGGTATAGACACCAATAAAATCTGTCTTCAGTCTTCTCTTCTTAAGACTGAAGGGACTCTGATGTCTTGACCTCCCATCTTAGACCTCTTTACCATATGCTGGTAGCAATCCACTTGGATTTGCTCCAGTATTCCACTGCCTGTCTTTTGGCCCAAATTTATGCACAGCATTCCACATACAATCTCACAAGTATCACAGAGAGAGGTAAAACCAATTCCCTCAATCAAGAGCGCATTACTGGTTCAATGTGTGTTCCACCAGTGCTCCTGATCCTGCAAAGCCTCTTTCCAGCTATCTGGCCGGTACTAGTGCATAGCGTTATTCCACCTCAGACAAAGGATTTTGCACTGTCCTTTACTGAACAAATTCAAATCTGTCTTACTTGCCCCTGCTGCACATAACAAGTAGTAAGTAACCTTATTCATTCCGTATCACCATAGTGACACAATTACTGTTTTTATAAAGCCTGGTTTGCTATCCTAACTTCCTTAATGAACATAGACCTTCTTAAATGAGAAGAAAAATATCTTTCTATCACTTCTTCAGAAAGTCTTTAACTAGCATTTTGCTAAAGATTCTGGGAACAGAGGAATAGAGTATTTCACTGCCCAACACCATGAAAGTGGTAATAGACATGAAAAGACAAACCTGTAAAGATATGTCACATTTATTTGCTATTAAATCACATCAGTGCAACAGTTAAAAACCACAAACCCAGCCACAGAGCCATTGTTCATATAACCAGACAACAAACCCTTTCGTAGGTCTACTGATACACAGACATGAGAATTTACGACTGAGGACTATTTGCCAAACAACTGGACTGAACTGTGATAAAAAAAACAAGCAAGCAAACCCCCCACACACCACATACTAGATGAAGAAGGTAAGAAATTGTGAGGCATAAGCCAAAGTGCCCTTTCAAGACCACCTACACTTTGAGTGAGAACATACTCACTATACAGCACAGAGAGAGAAGGAAACAAACTTGCAATACTTTTGAGTCCAGATCCAAAATAAATAACAAAGATAGAAAAGGGAAACATCTGGAAAAACATAGCTTCTAACAGGCAGCATCTATTTTGATTAATTCATCTCCCATATGTGGTGCAGTCAAGAAGTCCATTCCTGCAATTATGTATGATGTGGCAGTAATCTAACTACTGGCTTTACCTCTGCAGCCGGGAGCATCTCTACCAAAGTACTGTACAGGAACGCAGCTCTCATTAAGCGACAAACAGCAACTGATACTGAAGATGCTGATCGTAACTATACTTTCAAAAAAAAGAAAATTATTTTCTTACTAATTTGATATATAAAGCTATATAAGGTCTTCTCTCTGTACTTTTCATTTCTCAGTAGAAAGATGTGCTGGAACTAAATCAGTTACAATCATAGAACAGTTTCCTTCTAAAGAGGATCAGTTCAGTTACTCCTACCTTAAGCCAGCTGATACAAACACTTAGAAATGCTGTCATGTTACAGTGTTTATTTCTTCTTCTTATAGAAGAAAATAGTGGTCTTAAATTATAATGAGAGAGGTTTTAATACTATGATGTTATAGAAAGCAGAGAAGATACTTTAATAATATCTTTCTGGAAGGCCTTTTACATGGTCCCCCACAACATCCTTGTTTCTAAATTGGAGAGAGATGGACTTGATGCGTGGACTCTGGTGGATGAGGAATTGGTTGGATGGTCACTTCCCAGAGAAAAGCCTTGACGCTGTGCAAGGGGTGCTCAATGATAGCTGGTTTTGGCTGAGGTAGAGTTAATTTTCTTCCCAGTGGCTGGTATGGAACCATGCTTTGGATTTGTGCTGAAACCAGCCTTGATAGTATAGAGATGTTTTTCTTATTGCTGAGCAGGGCTTACACAGAACCAAGGCCTTTTTTGCTTCTTGCACCACCTCACCAGCAAGGGAGCTGGGAGTGCACAAGAAGCTGGGAGAGGACACAGCCAGGACAGCTGACACCAACTGACTGAAAGGATATTCCATACCATATGGTGTCATGCTCAGTATGTAAAGTGAGGAGGAAGAAGAAGGAATTGGAGAGACATTTGGAGTGATGGCTTTTGTTTTCCCATGTCACAATTATGTGTGATGGGGCCCTGTTCTCCTGGGGATGGCTGAACACCTGCCTGCCCATGGGAATTCATGAGTTTTCCCACTTTTCCAATTCTCTCCCGTCTCATTGGTGGGAGAGTAAGTGAGCAGCTGCATGGTACTTAGTTTCCAGCTGAGATTAAACTATGACAATTATCAACATTGTCTTCAACAGAAATCCAAAATATAGCCCTATACTAGTTACTACATACAAAATTAACTCTATCCTAGCCAAAACCAGCACATATCGTCAGTTCTTACTTCTCAGCCCTGGAGAATTCATTGTCAGAGAAGAAAAAAGGACAAAACTCAAAGTTTGAGAAGTAGTGTCATGTGAAGTGTGTTCAAGCATGAGGAAGCATACTGAAGCCAGTGAAAATGCTTTAAAACACTTAAGATGTACTAGCACAAATTTCTGATCAATTCAGTTTTTGAAGGCTGGAGCTTGAGGGCTTGCAGGGAACAAGTCTAACTCACTGCTTTTAAATGGGGGTGGGAAAGTCTTGTTCATGCTACCCACTCTCAACTGTCTCAATCATCAACACATTCCCCACTCCTTTCAAAATGCAACTCATTAGACCTCTCTCTACACTCGTAATGTAGCAAGGTGTCTTGGGACCAGGGGGGTGGTTCATGGTGATGGGGTTATCCCATATTCATTTTGTGCCCGGAATTGTCACTGGTTCTCTCCCACAC
>VZRJ01005115.1:240-127598 GCA_013397565.1 Ptilonorhynchus violaceus | reverse complement strand
TGGGGGATATCGCGATAGGTGTAGACTCAGCCCTGGATCCTGCAGGAGGTGGGGCCAGGGCTGGCTCTTCCTTCACTTTGGGGACCAAGGCAGAAGTCGTGTGGTTTGGCACAGTGAGTGCATCTGACCTGAGACCCTATTGCCCTGTAGTTTTTTTCTTTTGGCACTGTGAGCAGAGCTTGCTTGCTTGCTTCTCTACTGCTCCGTCACTCGGAGCTCAGAGCCAGCATGTGTGGTGCTGAAATACAGGACCACCTTCCGCCGAGCCCCTACCTGCCGTGTGTTGCCACGGGAACTCCTGTGTGTTAGGCTCTGAGACTCTGATCTGCTGCAGTTTCTACACTGCAAGCCTGCTCATCATTTCCCTGTTTCCCGGCCATTTGGGGGTCCAGAGCCAATGTGTGGGATGTCACGGGAACTGGGGCTGTCCCCATATGGGCCGCCTCTCTGCGCAGTAGCCCTACATCTCGACCAGTTGCTGCCCGCGAGTTTACAAAAAGGAGCCGTCTCCCCTCTTCCCCCTTGCCTGAGCCGCCATTGCCACATGGAGCGGTCACCACGCTCCTGCCACAGCGCCCCCTGCAGCCGCAGGGGAACCACTGCAGCTGCCCTGCTCCCGCCAGGCCTGCCAGTGCCCCCTTCTGGTTGTGGTCACAACTACACCAAAGGAGAAATTGCTCAATGGGTAAGAAAAGGGTGTTATTTGGTTTCTGGGGTTTTGTTATTGTTGCTGTTGTTGTTGTTGTTTGTCTGTCTTGTTATATGTATAACTCCTAGTAAAGAGCTGTTATTCCTTTTCCAATATCTTTGCCTGAAAGCCCCACAATTTCAAGGTTATAATAATTTGGAGGCAGGGGGTCATTTTTTCCATTCCAGGAAGGTTCCCGCCTTCCTTGGCAGACACCTGTCTTTTAAACCAGGACACAAGGTTTATTCCTACAGTTACATAGGAAATTACCCAGTCTGATAGAAACATTGGAATGGAGACCTGCCAGCCAGAGAGAGCAATTAGATAGGTTTGGGATGTCTGTGAATCTGAATTCATAATAGTAGCAGCAATACAAGACTTGCATACAGTTCTGGAAGGTATTTCTATTGCTACCCAGATTGACACAGGCTCAAATAGCCCTGTCTACCCTGTGCTCACACTTTTGGATAACATGGCAGACATGCCCTTGGATTTTCCATTTTAGTGTGGAGTGTGTGATTTTTTTTTACAAGAGTTCCCCCAGCTGAAAGTCACCCAGTCCTGTATGCAAGTGAACTTTATAGCATTAATCTGTAGACAGTGCCTTGCTTTATGCCTTTCTTACATTTTCTAATATATACATTACTTTTGCTAATACATACATCAGTTTACTTTGCTAAAATATACTGGAATTTAGGCAATAAGTGGTTTTAAGTGCCACTTGTTACTTACGCCACAAGAAAGTCACAAAGAGGGAACACTTCTTTTGGATCAGTCCATCAGACACAAATGTTTGAATGACAGGGGAACAATGTGCCAGTTGCAGAATAACCAAATCAAGATTTGTGTTTGCTTGCTTAAAAATCTTTTAAACACTTTCACTAAGAAGTAATTTTGGCCAAGCATTACAGTTTGACAAAGTTACCGCATCAGGTTTCTTCACACAACTTTAAACAGCATGGATGTGAATTATAGCTACATAATAGCAGAAGGTGGCTCAAATTCAGCTTGAATTTCAGTTTCAGAACTCAAAAAGAAGCTTGGTCTCCACAAAACTCTTAGCAATCTTGACAGTCATATAGCAATCCATATCCCAATATTTAGTGAACTTATAATTTCCCTGTGAAACCCCACAGGGGTTCTCCTTTCCATAGGGGGGATGGAGGCTAACAGATACTACTGTATAATGTGCCAAGCTAACATGCAATACAAAATTTTTGAGATCTGCTCTTCTCTTTATTGACAACAGCAGAAAGACCAGAGACACAGAGTTCATCCATGCAATGACCAGCTCATTAATGACACTGACGACGTGATAGAGCCCCAAATCAGCTAGAGCTTCAGGGCAAATTTGCCCAGGCCTCTCACCTACAGCAAGTTGCTGGGGGGAAAAAAAAAAAAAAAAGGCCAGACAGTTTAAAATACCAAGAAATTCATGCTTCATTTGTATATCAAATATGTTATTTTGGTTCAAATGAGGGAGAAGAAAAACATGGTGGTTACAATAACAAGATATATGAAAGGCTTAAACATAGCTTCCTAAGCATGGTACTATCTGACCCCTAGAAAGGTATTTCTAGGTATAAGTCTTGACTTTTCATTCTCTTCACAGCAAACTGCCCATTTTTCCACACATATTGGGGGTTGCTGTGCTGTGTAAACCTTAAGCACTCTATATCGTGCAGGCTTGTGACCCTCCTCTCCCACAACACAGCCTCCCAAGAGAGGTTAATGATCTCCCTTTTCCTCCAGGAAGGTCTCCCTAACCTCTTTCTTCAGAAATACAGCCCCAAAAGAGAACCAATCAAAGAGAATGTACAGCTCATAGAACTATAATTTACCATGCTTGGTGGTCCAAACGGCTACACAACTAAAATATCAGAATGTCATTGCAGGCTTCTGGGCCTTATTTCATAAGAAAGAACATTTTATAGTCAGTGTATTGTAGGAAACACAATTTTACAGTCTCCATTTAGGAACTGGGTAAAATTGGTGTCAGAGATCCCCAAATCATGTTTGTTTCACAAGAAAATATTTAAAGCAGTAATTGTGTTTCCCACCTTTCTCTTAGACCTCTCATGCTGCAACAAATCATATACAATCATATTCCTATGTTTAACATAACTATATTAAAGAAATCCTAGTCCTTACACCAATGAATGTTTCCTGGTCTTAGGAAAATAAAAAGAAACACTCATTTCCTCAGATTCATAGACAACTTGAATTTTTCTGTATTGGTCAGATGGTAAGAATTATATTTGAAATCAAGAGAAACAGATTTATCTGTGAAATGTGAATATTCATACAGAAAATATTTTAAGGAAAACACTAACCATTTAGGAACTAAGCAAACAAAAAGGACTTTCATCTTTCTTGACTCCTTATGAGGCGTGTGCACAGCCTTAGAGTTAGTGTAAAATGTAGAAAAAATATGGACCTATGATACTTGTACTAAGGAAAATAAAAAGTAGTTGAAAAAAGCTTAGATAACAGAAGAAAAAACAGCAGAGAAAAAGTCTGTAATTCTATATACAACAAACATGAGAACACAACTAGCAAGAGTAGAATTATTATTGACTTGGCACTCCTGTCTGTGCAGAGGCTTTTCAACTAGGTGAAGTCTTTCAACAGTCAGTCAGCAGATGGCAACTGGAACACTAACAGGCAACCTGAATGTTATTTACAAAGAAAGATGTTTATTTCAGAAGATACTACTTGATACTGGGGAAAAAAGAAATGGCCAGAGTTTAAATGTGGTAACTGCTTAGCTCTAGCTCCAGCACTGGTTCAGGCAAAATCACTTAAAAATCTGTCTGGGAGTGAAAAATAAGCTATTAAGATACATATTGCAAGAATTCTGGAGTGCAAAGATCCACCTGCAGCATGGAGAAGACCCACGCTGGAGCAGGTAGATGACTGAACGAGGTTGGGAACCTATGGCAAGCCTGTGCTGGGGCAGGCTCCTGGCAGGGACCTGCAGACACCCATGGAGAGAGGAGACCACACAAGAGCAGCTTTCTGGTAAGACTTGCCATCCTGTGTGGGCTTCACTCTGGAGCAGGCTGCTCCTGAAGGACTGCTCCCCATGGAAAAGTGACTCATGCTGTAGCAGTTTGTGAAGAGCCAGTGCCACGGGATGGACTCACACTGGAGAAATTCATGGAGAACTGTCTCCTGTGAAAGGGATCCCATGCTGGAACAGAAGAAGGATTCTTCTCCCCGAGCAGCAGCAGGACCAACGTGCGATAAATTGATGATAACCCCCATTCCCTGTCTCCCTGTGCTGCTGGGGAGGAGGAGGCAGAGTCTGTTAAGGAGGAAGGGGTGGGGGGGAAGGTGGTTTTAAGACTTATTTTACTTCTCATTATCTGCTCTGATTTTGTTGGGAATAGATTCAATCAATATCCCCACGTTCAGTCTGTTTTGCCAGTGACAGTATTTGGTGAGTGATGTCTCCCTGTCCTTATCTCAGCACATGAACTTTTCTCTCTATTTTCTCTCTTCTAGTTGTGGAGGGAACTGATAGAACAGCTTTGGCGGACACCTGGCATCCAGACAGGGTCAACCCACTATACCTTGAAGGGTGGAAACTCACCTGGATTATTGCTTTTAATACCATCAAGGTTCAGTAGGATTTGAATGTATTTCAGGATGTCTGCAGACATTTTTTAAAGGGATTTATGTAAGCTGTGTTATGCTATTAATTGCACAGATAATTTTTGTGAGGCAAGTATCAAATATACTTATTTATTTAGTTAAGATTTCTTCCTATGAATACAATAATCAAAGACTTCAGCAGGAACAGTTATGTCATCAAACTGTTCTAAAAATGACATTTAGAATGAAATGTTATGACTTGTCATTAACAAAGCTAAAGTAACCATTGCTTGCTTTCTTCTGTTATACACAAACCACCTGAAAATACGTATGAAAAGAAGTATACGAGTATACTTCTCAATTACGACAGTTATTGTTTCCCAATGGAGGCACTGTGACTATATTTTTGCTAAACCATATATTTTTGCTAAAACATTGTCACCACTGTTGTGTAGTTTTACACAATAATAGCAACATTTACCTCTTCCTTAAATAAATAGAGTGTTCTCACACTTCTATGAGATAGTGACTTTACAATTTTACAATTAGTTGTGAAAACATTTAATTGTAGACATATACAATCTCAGTCCACGACCTTTGATTTGACCCAATCAATAGGCCCCGTTTGTGACACTATGATTTGATGCCAAGGCTTCTGCAAACACTTCCATCAACTAATAGATGAGCCAGAGGAGACTGAGGAAAAAATGATTCGATTTTGCCTTCAGGTTGGAGATTATTCTCTTTTGCAGATGCTACTAAATCCTGTAGACATATTTGCCCTCAGAAACTAGAAAAAAATTAAAGCTTGAGGTAACCAAAATTCTCCTTCCTCTGCAGAAAATGGCATGCTTCTACTCAAAAATTGAGCGGTCATATATAGAATCTCAGAAATATTTAGGTTGGAAAAGACCCTTAAGATCATTGAGTCCAACCTTTAACCTAACATTGCCAAGTCCACCACTAAACTACGTCCTTAAGTGTCATATCTGCATGTCTTTTAAATATGTCCAGAGATGGCGACTCAACCACTTGCTTAGGGAGCCTATTCCAATGCTTGACATTCACAGTAGCCTCTTTCTAGTACAAAATGATCTGACAAATAATACCCATTATGATAAAGTGTTTTTATGTGAAGCAAAATATCCCAATTCCTTGCTATTGTACAAGCCCTCTTCTCTGCAGCAAAGCAGCTGCAAAGCTATTAAGTGCCTTAAAAAACATTTAAGAGAACATGACACCATTCTGGGATTTCCAAGTTAATGACAGTTCAATTAATCATCAAAATCAGGGCTACTGAGCCCAATAATATATCATGTTGACATGTTTACTTAGCTACTAAAATCAAGTTGTCATCTCTGCCTTGCACTGTGCACTGTACCAGACATATCAGGGGTTTTGGCACCTTCACTATCATAACTATTACAGAAATGCAACACATAGCTGTAGATAGAGGCCATATGGGGCAAAGATGTGAAAGATTTCCAGAGATAGTAGAAGTAAAGATAAAACTACAACTTCCAAGGACATAGGCAGAACAAGCTCTTGCAAAGATGTGAGAAATGCCTTAACTTCAACTTTTTTCAAAACTAGACAGTTGCTGTTATAGTAATCTAAGCTACAATCCACAAATTGGCTCTCCCATCAGGCCCTGTAGCAGGTTGTTCCTGCCAGATATGTTCCTGCAGCAGCAGAAATGCAAGTAGAGGAAAATATAAGATTAGAGGGAAATTGGTGAGGAGGAAAGATGGAGGTATAATTCTTTTAAGTCTGGAGACAGGGAAATGATACAGGTGTCAGGACCTGGAGGGGAAAACCATTCAGAAAAAAGTGCTAATGGATCCTTGGCTGACAAAAAGTGTAATGAAGTATGAACAGGCAGTTCTTGCAAGGGAAAATTCCCTATAGCAATTATATAGATATTATTCCAAGTTCTGTAATATTTTATATTTAGCTGCCCTTATATTTGAAAAATATGCATGAGTGGAGGATGGGACTTGACTATATTTCAGAAATTATTTTCATGAGTTTATAAAAATTGCAGGTGTTCTTACAGAGGAAGACACATGGAAAAAGGAGGATATAGTGTAGAAGAAAGTAGAGATGTCTTACTCTAAATGTACCTTTCCCTTTATTTCTTGGGAAATAAATAGAAAGTTGAAAATAGAAAGGAAACAATAGGGCAATAAAGACTTGGTTATTCCTACTGTCTTGGAGTGATTGATTATGATAGTCTATTCCATGATCCTCTGCTTACACCCAAAAATGGTTCCTGTACCTTTAAATCCGGAGACTGGAGGGGCTGAGCAGGGGAGGTTTCTTGCTTGTGGTGCGTGGGCACTTTGAAGCCTCACTGCCCAAGCTTCCTGTGGCTCTGTGCAATGCGGTTTCTGCTTGGCTGACTTGGTTTTTGGCCCAGGCAAAAAGCTTTTTCCTTTCCCCCACTCCGAGAAGCTGGAGTAGCGATTTTTTGGCTGCCAGGAGGTGAACCGGCTACTGCTCCCAGACCAGTGGGAGCAGGATCAATGGGAAGTGTAGCCACTCCATTCCAGCCCCAAGCCCCAGGAAGCCAAGCTGGGGAAAGAAAGCACACCAAAAGGCTCCAGTCCAGCCGTCTCGTCTGCCATGACTGCTGTCGGAGAAGAGGTCGGCACCAGGTAGCCACTGAGCTTTCCCCTGTTATTGGAACTGCTCCGTGGAGGTTCTGCTTCTCTCGGTGTGAAAGCCAGCACCATTTTGGACCACATGTTGGGAAAGGGGTATTCCTCCAGCACTGCCCCTCCACTCTCCGGAAATTTTTTTTTTTTGGGGGGTAGGGGGGATGGCATCTTTGTTCCTGTGAGAGTGTGTGTGTGTGGGGAAGTGGGTTCTGAGGGTTTAGTGCTTAACAGTTATTTACTTTGTTTCCCTTGCCTTGTGGGTGGGCATTCTGTTTGTTAATAAACCAGGTTTTTTTCACTTTCATCTATTAGTATTCATTCCCTATTGGTGGAAAGGGGATTTTTGGAACCCTTTTGGTGAGGACTCAGTCCAGAGAGTCCTCTCTTAAATTAGTCTCAAACTGAGACACCCACATATAAGACAGAGGAGAGTCTTATAGCAACTGCACCTCAGCAGCAGTGGAAAGGCATATATTAAGAGTAAATTTTTGAACCTGAACTTGTCGCAGACATTTGGAGAAAAGTAATATGGAATTTTATGTTAGATTATAAATTTCTTAATCCATTTTACTGCTTACTATCACTCCCTTTTCAAGTTGTCCCAGATACTTAATGTGAATCTTCCTTGGTGTAATTTCATTCTTTTAAAGGTAGTCCAGTTCACCAGGGTCTTAAAATTCCTTTCTCTTTGCACAAAATCTTGGCATATGTTAAGACTGTTTTTCACTCCTTCAGTGAGTGCCTCTGTAAACCTGTGATCTTGCTCTTCTCAGAAATGTTACCAACAATGTTACCCCTGTAACCAAGGGCTATATCCTTCTTGAAACATGGGAGGTCAAAGCAAAAACAAACTGAAGCCAAGAGATAGGAATGATGCCCTAATTATGATGGGATTTTTCAATTTTTTATGGGGGGTGGGGTGAATATTTTCTGTGGTTACTTGTAGTAGCTCTGAGAGTTAGATTTTTGTTACAGGTTTCTAATTACAAATTTAACTAGATTAGTCCTCATTTCACCAATAGTGCCCTTAGCAAAATTGTAAAGACTTCCGTAATTTTAGCTCTAATCACTGGATTAAAAAAAGGTGTTCACTGAGGGAAAAAATATTTTTGTTTTACCTTTTACAAGGCTCCCTGAAAGTCCGTTACAGCTAAGCATGGTTTGCTAAACTGGCTCCGTCTTTAATACTTACGGAGTACAAAGACTTTCCAATTCTAGACTTCAAATTTTAACATGTAGGAAGGTTGCTATCAAAAGTCAGCTGGTCTAGTATTCTTGCAGTACAGTCCACAAACAAAATAACCCAGTGGAATTACATAAACATCCTTAAATCAAGAAGACTGGAAACATATAAAACAATTAGTTAACTATCATGAGTAAATTGCTCCCAACACACAGTGATTTTTCAGCTGCTTCATCTTACCTATCATCTTGCCAAGTAGCGATGGCAGCACAAGGGCCTTGGCATAGCTTTCTCACAGTTATTCCTAGTAAACATAGTGAACATCTGTCTGTCCCTTTTTTCCACTACCCCAACACAAAGAAAATCATCATATTTCCCAGATTTACTGTGCACTAGCATTCTCATTTCTTACAAAATACTTAATTTTATGTCCATTTTTTAAGCCTCTGTAAAACCTGTTCTCTTGGCTAGTAAGCCTGTGTAATAACTATTGAATATAAAATGCAGTTCTTCATTTCTTCAACAAGCTTCAGTTGCTCAATCATGTTGAAACCTAATGTCAGAGTCTGACTCTCTGAGTACAATAAAGTCTCACCTGGGAAGCATTTACTCAGGCCCGTCTTTATCTCAACTAACAGTGTCATTGGTAGCTCTGCGCATCTCCTTTGCTAACCAGGCTTACAGAATATTCAACTGCAGAAGTAGCTTAAAAGGAAGACGCAATTTAAACTGGAACACAAGTTCTAAATGTTATTCTTGTAGAAATGAACATATGAATACCCAAAGCCTCCAATCCATTATGGAAATGCCATTAGGAAAGACACAGTAAAAACTCATAGACAATTTGATGGACTCATTATTTGAACATATAAGGTCATTAAAGAGTGAGAAGTCAAATGACTGAGGTTATAAAAAAGATCAGCAATGTTGCCAGAAATAAAAAACAAACTCCTGTTCACACTGTAACCTGCATTGAATCTGTTAAAAACTATATGAATTGCTATGCGATGGGATTTGATATTGTGTTTCCTAGGGAAGGTTTGCTAAAAGTGTTTGAATTAAGTTTTCTAATGAAGCAATCCCCACTGAATTGTCATTATATTTCTCATCTTTACAATCTGCAGGGAACATTTTTACTATCAAATTTATGTGACTAAATTAAAATCTTTCAAAAACGGTTGTGCTGTATTTTTCAGACTAGAGTTGTATTCTCCTCAGGGGCAATTTGAAGTACTGAAGCGGAGATATTTACTCTCTAAGACTTTTCCTTCTCTTCATCTACATAAAAGCAAAAGTTTCCTGGGCTTTAACAACAGTTATCATAAGGTAGTGCTTGAATTACAGTTTTTTTCTTAGTAGAAATGATAAATAAGTAAGTAAACAGCTATTTTTGCAATTTTTCATTCACAAAAAAAAATCGTATATCTTTTTTAAGGAATAACAACTCCTCCGTTTCAGAGTCTTCTACCACCAATTGAATATCAGGCAGTAAAGGCCTGTTTCTCCAAGGTAAATTGCCCCAAAAATTCATCTGAAAGTTAATTCATGTGAAAGTTAAACTGAAAGGAAGTGGCATCTTTTCGTAATTATTTTAGATTTTATACTCATGAAAAATACAACTGTGTATAAAATTAGAACAGTATCTTTTAGAACCACAGTATGTTGGACAGAGGAGAAGTTAATATTTTATGACAATACCTGGGATGTCTTCTCACAACATATTTTTAAATGTTTGCCAGTTTATGCAAGTTCATTCCAAAGGGAAACAGAAGAAATGCTTCTAAGTATTTTTATGAACCTTAAGAGATGAGCTGTATCTGGCAGAGAAAGCTTAGCTCTATTCAGAGAAGAGAACGCCAAAAGAGTGAGTAATCATTTTTACTTCCTCACTTCTTTTAGATGAAGGAATTTTAATGTTAAAGCCCAAGAATTGTGTTCAGCTCATCTCCACATTCTACCTCAGAGGAACATGCTACAACCAACTGCTGGAGCAACTTATGCTCCCTTCTTCCTCAAGCAAGCCATTTACACCAAAATCAAAAATCTCCTTTCATTTACATTTATTTCAGTTAAATTTGCCTAAACATAAATTAAACAAAGCTACATCAAAATAAGTCTAGTTTGAGGTCAGAGCTAATACAAATGGTAAGAGTTACAAACAAGACCAAAAAAATAGATTTGAACTTTATAGCATTTTAAAACATGTCTGTAAGTCACAAAATATGTCCAGTGACTTGTCATTGATATTCCCCGCCTCAGTAGTACATTAAAGGCAAGGACTCATGTTTTGGTTAAGGTACTTGATTAGGACTGGAAAGACAACTGTTTTCAACCCCCCAGTAAAACCTGGACAAGTCATGTGACTTCTAAAAACTCACACAATAACAACTTTACATCAAGATATGGTTATTGAAAAACATAAATATTTTGTCCACTTTTCTAATAAATCACTCATTTTCATCCAATCTTTCTTAATTGTGTAATTTTCAGAAACTCAGTTCTGTCCAGGAATTTCAATCACATCAGAGATCAGAATCCTGGACCTCGGGATCTCTCATATTAAATATAAAAAGCATCTTGTGCCAAACAACATTGTGCCAATGTAAAAAAAAAAACCTACGTGAAAATTGATTTTTTGTTGGAAGTAAACGACTTGTGAAGAAGAGCAGAAGAAAAGCAATGGAGGCACGGAGATTTTTCGTCAGCCAGAAATCAATCAAGACCTGTATAGAAATGATGGGAGAATTTTTCCATCTGCTTTCAGTATGATTGATGTTCCACTATCTGCCTTATGACCTGCAACTCTACTGAATGGCACCGCTTCTTTGAAGAAAGCCCAAAGGAATATGCACAGAACAGACACAGAGGTCCAAAGCTTATTTTTCTGAATACCTCACTCTAGTATGCAATTATTTAGCTTCCAAGATACTCTAAGATTAACTGATTGTGACCACTACAATAACAGTTGCTTTGTAGTTTAACATCTGTTGAAGCTAGCACAAACAAAACAACCGTGCAGTTTCAGAAATCTTTTTTCTTTTTTTCCACCTAGTATTTGTTGGCTTTCTAGGTTTATTCTGTACATTTCAAAATAGGCGTCAACTCAGATTTGAAATGCAAGAGACAGGACACTTACTGATCCTGATAGCTTGAATGATATTCTCTTGTACTAGACTTATCTCAGTGCTACATGCAAACTCTCTTCTGATGTGACCAAAAGGGATTTTTTCAGCCATAGTTACCTTGCTTTGCAAACTCCCCACTCCTGCTGCTCATCAGATTACCAGCAAAAGATGGAACCATCTCCAGGTTTCATAAGTGCCTCTGGTCCTTGGTATTTCCATGCTTACTGTTGCACTTGAAATCCAACAACAGTGGACAGAGACTTATGGACAAAGGCTCTTCTTACTGACAACCTAAAATAATTGCAGACTCAATCTAACAATGACATTAATCTGCAGTTCAGCATTTTCCCTGACCTTCAAAGCCTATTAATGACTATGTTGCTTTCTTCTGTCAGGTAGAGTTGGGCTTTTATAATGTTGCAGTGAAGAGTGTGTCACTGCAGAACAAGTTTTAAATATGTATCATAGTTATGTCTATAAAGCTGCAATCATGAGGAAATATCCTTTTCTCTCCAGACATCCATAGTTTTTGGCAGTCAGAGTCATCAGCATATCCCAGGGAAACAGAGTAGGTATCAATCTGCTATAAGGAGGAAATTAAGTATTGCTTTGGCATCACTGAAGCCATGTGCTATGAGTCTGTTCATTATAAAACAAATATTTACCCATGGATAAAAGAAAATTAAAAACATCATAGAAAATCTTCTCAGTGGCAAGCAAGAAATACGTACTTCATTGCTCTCTGGCTTCAGGAAGGAATATATACTTCAATCTACTTAACCTGGCCTTTGAACACAGCTTGATGCCTAGCTCCTCTTCAAACTGAGATGGAGCTCTAAGGCTCAGCTTCCTTTAACGTCTTTGTCCACACTAATCTTGCATATCTCTTATTTCAGCATCCTGCCAAGTTTTCACAGTAAGAAAGAAAATGATCAGGCACAATACAGTTATTTTGTACTCACTGTCTCAGTGAGTCAAAAATAGGTCTGTACTGAAGACAACATGAATCAACCGATGCAACTTTAGAGAGGTCAGCATGAGTACCAGTGCTAATCCACCTCACATGCAAGTTAATTTGCCACAGTCGGGCTTTTTTTAATATTTAGAGTTAGCTTTAATTGAGCCAAATCAGATATATCCATGCTACGCTGTCATTTACATTACAAATATACACTCAGTTCTGCTTTGTACTGTTTAAGAGGAAATAGACACACAAATCTGCTGGCAATATTTTACCAAGTGCAAGTGCCCAAGCGTGCTCCCTGGGAGAGGAGAGGCCTGGACTACCCCAGGCCAGACGGTACTGGTTCCAGATAGCTCCAGCGGCCCCAGTGCCTCTCAGCCCCTCAACCTTGAGCTCCACAGGGGGAGCACAGCTGAGAATGGGTGGTGCACTGCCCAGCAGGGGGTTGCTGATGGGGGAAAAGGGGAAGAAGCAGCTTAAATTAACTTTCCCCAAGTCAAGTCTGTTTTGCCTGTGATGGTAATTAGTATGTGACCACCTTTGCCTTGACCCACAATATTTTTCGTTCCCCTGTCCAGTTGAGGAGGATGCACAAAAAAAGAGGAGCTGGATGAGGGCTTGGCAGCCAGGCAATGTAAAAAAATATCTATTGGAAGGACTGATCATCTAATAAAATGATTCTTTATTAAAAAGCCAATGCTACAATACGTGTACAAATAGAGACAGATCAACAGGTGTAGATAACACAATGCCAGGGTTGATAAAAGAACTATTTGGTTTTTAAATGATGGGTTTTAAAAAAAAAATTCAGTGCTCAAAGAGTAGCAAAAGGAAGAAACTACTGAAGTAAAAGGAAAAGGAAACACTCTACCAAACTTCAGCGTAAGAGGAGGACTGACACCAACAATTACCAAACCATAAGCCTAACTGGAGAATCAATATTACAGAGGAAAGCCATTCTTTTGTACTCATGCTCCACAGAGACGTGTGCAATTATATTCACACTTAGTCAGAATAAAAGAAGAATGCCTCATGTGATGCTAATGTCTTCCAGGTTTCTGACAACACAGTTATTACGTCCGTATTTTAAGAACAAAGATCAGCAAGAATGTATCTTTAAGACTAGAGAAAAAAGCCCATGTAACAAAGAATACCTGGTTTTCTCTTAAAATTAAATACCTGAGGCAATATCACACTGTGTAACTTGCATAACTAATTCAGATTGGCTTGGCTATAAATACTACCTGCTGAACACCCTGCAAATTAACTGAAGCAAAGCGAGAAAGCTCCCACTTTGTAGAATGAAGTACAGTATACAGTTAGCTACTAGCCATCCCTATTGCTCTTGTTCTGTAACAAACAGGACGAAGAATTAACTATTATATTCATAAATGAAGCTGCTTTGGCCAAGTGTCTGGTCAAAAGCGGCAAATGGAATGTCCTAGGCACCATGCAGATGAGTAGAGACACACAAATCCCAGCCTCAGAAGGTTTGTACTTGCCTTGTCAGATAGGCAGGTGGGCTTAAACAAAGAAATGTGAGTTGGGAAAACAAGATTAACAATAAAACAAGTGTTTGGCATAAAAGCAGCTGTATTAGATGTGTTTGGCAGAGAAGATGTGAAGCACTTGCAATAAAGAAAGCCTCCATTTTGGGGATGCCCACTCTACTTCAGCTCATAGAACAAGACAGCAGGAGAGTCTCACTGTATACCTCAGCTGAAAATGTAATTTGTGGAACAATTGGAAAGGGAGAAAAACTCAATAGCTAAAATGCTTTCATTTCCTAGTGTTTGGGAAGGAAACAATAAACATTCCCTTGCTTAACATTTATAGCAAGACACTTCATACACTATTAAAAAAGAAATGTCATTCTTCACTGGCAACAGGAATGAAGATGGGAAGTCACATAGCAATTTATATTAACTTCATTGCATATTTTCACTTTTTTAGAGTGGAAATGATGTCCACTATTTATATATTTTTTGTCTTCCACTAGTGATTTTTGATTTACTATTTTATTGCAAGTAATTGTACAACAAATTAAAGACGGAAAACACATTACTGTCTGCATAGTCTGAGAAGTTTTCCCCCTCCTTCAAAAAACTGCAGAAATTTTTTCACAGTTCTTCTGATCACTCTCAATGATTTGGTCATGACTTCACTAGGGCCTGTTGGCACTTGCTGTTTTAATCACCACAAATGAGGTTGCAAGGGTTCTATCCCAGAGAACATTAGCCTTTATATGTGCAGCTACTCGCCCTTCAATGCAAGGTCAAGTCACACTCATGTATCAAAAACAAGCCAGTGTTGGCCTAGTCTCACCCTTATTTTTGCAACAGAAGGTCACTGACTTCTGACTCATTTATCAGCTGCTGATGATTTGTTTGTTTGTTTTTCCTTTTATTGTACCAAATGTTTCTTAGATGTCTGTAAACTTTGTTTTCATTTTGTTTATGTTTTTCTGGAAATGTGTTTTCCTACAAAGGTTTCTGAAGCAGTCATTATCTCTTCTTTCCCAGATCTGTGTGTTTTGGAACACAAAACTCAAGTAGCAAACTGTCTACTGCCAGATGTTGGATATCACATTATGTGTAGCACAAGGGAAAAATATGCCCAGAACCACAGATTTCTAAGAACTTAAGTCACTTATTCCAGGAATAGTATTCCTGGTGTACACCATACTGAAGCAGTGGCCGCTGGGTGCTATGTTTGTTCACATATGTTCACAGCATGGACCACAGTACCTCAAGCTGTGCATGATTAGATCCAGCCAGTTTATACACTTTCTAAGTCATATTTTATGGTTTGTGTCTGGCATAACTACTCCTTGAAAAGCCAGCGTCCTACATTTGCTTCATGTCTGAAATCAATCAGACCTGTAGGCACTTTGCTTTCTGTGACATCCATTATGCCAACCAGTACTTGCTAACAAAAGTTTAAGGCCTTTCAAGTCTAAAGTTTAAGAAATTTAACCAAATTTCTACAGGAGGGAAAGAATGGTGGTTCAGTGACAACCAAAAAGACATAAATAGAAAAAAAATAAAACAGATACTCACTTGCTTAGTGTTACAAAAATGGTGTCTGAAAAACAATTAATTCATGAGTCAACAGTATCACCATTCAAGATACACTTGCTTGATGGATTAAATCAAAATCAGTCTGACTCCAAAGATGGAGACAGCTAGAATTAATTCTTTCTAGTTTGTGAACCCTGTTCCTCCCAACTATGCCTTATGTTCTGATAACATTTGTATGATATAGCTATGTTTTCTTAAGTGCTAAATAATATGCTATCAATTTTATCTCCCTTAGGTTGAGCTCTGAGACCAACCATTTCAAACTTACATAGCCTCTGAAATTACTGTATCTAATAACCAAAAGCCAAACCACTGAATAAAGCAGTGATCTTCTTTTCATAATAGTCTTTTAAAAGAAACAAAATCTGATTATTTCTTACATAAATGGTGAGGGAAAAGAAACCCAAGGAAAACACTGTTTTACACAGGAAGTTTATTGCAGAGTTAAAAGCTTAAGCCCAGTTTTCTGCCAAGCCACTGTTCTGAGCCTGAACCTCATAGGCATCCTTTCAGCTTCCCATTTATAGTCAAAAGTACAGTCTATTTACATACTTAGCGTTTATAATAGTTGAGTTTGATCCCAGCCACAGCTCTCCCCCCCATCCCCTCCATGCTGCCATGACCACACAAACAGGGACAAAATGTTTCTTTTAGATTAAATCAAATTAAGGAACACTTAAGCAGAAATGACTGCTTCTGACTTGCTTCAGTGGGCTCTGTGTATGTGGAAATGTGAAACCACATCTACTCTAATTTGCTTTGGCAAACAAACCCGTTCCCTCACATTTCTGGAGAAGCAAAAGGTTACACGTACCCATCAGATATATTTTTGCTCTGATGCCTTACTGTGCAATTAGAGATTTATAAAAAATGTTGCCATGGTTCTTTTCCTGTCCTACTCTATTATTCACACAGCATTGTAGATAATTCTTGTGGCAGAGCATTCTTTAAACACTAATTTAAAGTAGCGGCATCCAGTTCTCTTCAGCTACCTGAGGTTTGAGTAGGAAAAAAAAAAGCATGGAGTAGTATTTACTGAAGAAAATAAGGCAAAAAAAGACAAGTGATTCAAGATTGGAATTTACACAACTAAAACACAGCTGTGTAGCAATCTGCCACCAAGAACAGAGAACAAGACCATGCGGGAGTTAAACTATGCATTGCCATATGGTAGACTGAGAGCACTGAACCCTGACAAATACCTGAAGATTTCCACTTTTTTACACTTTCAGAATATTCCTATAAATGAAGACAAACGTAACCCAAGGAATAAAAATTGTTACTTCTCTCTTTGAAATCGGGAGCTTGCCTCCACATTGTATAAATAAATTTGAAAAGAAAAAGTGAAATATGAGAAAGTTTTCTGAGAACAAGAGAAAAATTCCTCATTTCAAAATTGCCTTTCCCTTGTAATCAAATTCCATGCAAAGGCTGTCATAGGAATAACATGACAGCCAATTGCTCACATGATAGAATTCTTTGTAGGAATTTTGCCTGGACTCAAAAGTCCTCATGTCTTTCATCTACTGCCATTGCTTTGATTAGCTGGTTTTTTTAATCTCAAATTCTGATGGTATCAAATTCATGGAAGCAGGTATTAAGAAAGGTATGGGGTTGTGGGGAGAGGGTTGCATGCTTGGGTTAATTTACAATATTCTTTGTTGACTTCAAAATATTTTTATAAGGGTAACTTGCTAGGAAATTGTCTGTGAAAAAATCACTGCTGCTTTCCAAGTGCTTCAGACTTCTGACTGCCAAAAAAAAGTGGGGATGGAATGGGAGGAGTTCAGCTGGCTAAAATATGTTCCATGGAAAAAATATCTTCAGTAAAACATTAAACTTTTTTTTTCTGTTTAGTTCACTTTTTAACTTCAGGAAAAGTAGCCAGCGCTACTTTTCATTATCTGACATATTTGTAATGTCCTGGAAAGATCTCTTCTGTGTGCTAAAATAGACTTTTGGCAAAATGAAGGAGTTGATCCCTCTAATATCTACCTGGAGTTGAGATTGTTTATATTCTAATATTACTTATATGCTAATAAAAGACTTTGAATGTTTTCAATCTATACATAGGTAGCAGCCACACACACATAACAGGAGGGGTAGTCTAAGAATAGAGTCTTGCACATACATCCAAGAAGCAAGAAGTTTGTTTACACTGAAACACTACAAAGTAAAATTGAGAATCAATTTAGGGATCGGTAGCTGCTTGGCCATAGCATCACCTGTGGATAATCACAGATCTTTGAGAGATATTTGACAGGGAAGTAAAATGAGCTGGCTAAATATTTTGCTGACGGCAGGCACCTCTCAGACCACTTTGACAGCTGTCAAACCATGAAAAAAAATCAGCATAGATAATTAAGTTCAACCAGCAGCTAATCTAATATGCTATTCCCCCAGTTCAGGAACTAGGGTGTGAAGGGGTTGGATATCTGTGACTTTGAGGAAGCGAAGTATAGTGGAAGGTGGAATGTGTAGGAAGTCATGAGCAGTAGCAGCCTCCAGGGGAATAGCTAACATGCTGTTAGCTTATTAATTTATACTCTGACTTACTGAAGTAACATTTCAGTGTGGACAAAAACGAAATTCAATTCCAGGTCCTGCTTATGACAGAACTGAATCTGCTTTGTGCCTCAGCTACCCCTCTCTTAAACAGAGATAATGTTATTCTAACATTACTGGGCTACTCTAAGGATAATTCCAGGAATGTTTTGCAAAGCTGTGGTAAATGATCAAGAATCACTGAATAAATCTGGAAGGGTCCACAGGAAGTCATGTGGATCAACTTAAGTGACAAGATAAATAATTTTAAAGCATAGTTAATAATGACCTGACTTCAAGAACAATTATGATCCTGAGCTGACAATATGACAGGTAACATCTCTAAATATTGAAACAGTCATTAAAAACTTCTCAAAACTCAGTAATATGTATTCCTTTTTCCTAATTTCGAAGTTAGTTTCAGCACCTGACAAAAGGCAGAGTGAAACATAGACTGTACTCACAACAACATTGGGAAACTCTTCTAACCACTTCATAGTAAGCATTAGGAAAGCATCTATGTTTTGAATAGAAAACTGCATGCAAGAAATACAGTTTTTTAGACCTATGCAAATACTACAAGTCTCTGAAAGATCAAATGCCTAAAGAAAGAATCAGTGAAACTTGCTGGAGCAAGATCAGGATAAAATATACACCTTCATCCTCTAAGAACAGGATTCCAGTGACCTGAGTCAAGATATTCTTCTATCTGAGGTTTTGTGTTCAAGACCAGCTGTACCACATAGTCAAAAGTTAAGCTCCAGTACTGCAAAATGCCAGGTTTCATGCCACATATGTGAAAACACAAGGACTATATGGACCCACTATATGGACACAGAAAGAGATTTTATTCATATACAAGCATTTGAATTACTAGGATATACAGGGTCTTCTACATGCACTAGTGCATGCTGCACTAAAAGAGAAAGCTATGAGCTAAAAATAATTGAAAAAATAGATGGGAGGGGGAAAAAAAGGAAGTTAGGTCCCCATTGTGCACGAGAAAAAAATGACAACAGAGAGGGGAAAGACAACTAAGCATTTTTATAGTTTGAACTCATTGAAGTAACATTAAAAGATGAATTTTAAAATTTTTGCATCATTGAAGCAGTTTCAGCCCTATTTAATAGAGGCAGATTGAGTTAGCATATGAAAGTACTGCTTGCTTTTATTGTTTGTCAGTATGTGCACGATGCACAAATCTTTAGATATAATTTGCAATTTTTACTAAGTTAATATCAACCAGCTGATGAACCTTAGCTAGAAACACCAAGATTTAAAATCTATGTTCTTCCAAATACTCATCCAAATTACACAAAGTAATTTTCAGTAAATACAGCTGAAGCATCTGACGGGAGTTCAAGGTTCTCCAAAGGATCCCTATTGCCTCCCATCAGTCTCAGAACCCTGCTGTTTAGAAACATTAAATGTTTGACCTCATTCTAACTTTTTGTTGTGAAGATTTCATCTGTTTAACTCATTGACAGTATCTATTTGGTGCTGTCATCCTCAGGCACAATGGACTTAGGCTGAAGAATAGTTGTATGTATCTTACAGCAGCTCTCTTCAATTTTTCTACATTTTAGAGATTTTTGTGTCTAGTCCTATGGTTTCAACTCTGTTATTTGGACAACTTGAAAAGCTTGTCTAGTCAGCTCACTTTTGCCTCTCTTCCTTGCTGTTCTCCATTCTGCACATAGCAGCAGCTAAACAGTGAAATGTGCCATTTCACCTCTATCATATTTTGCTGAACATCACAGGTCATGAATTCAAGTGAAAGGAAAACATTGCTGACAGAAAGAAAAGAGCTCAGTTTGTTCACACTTCATGAAAAAATTAGGTTGGGGGGAGTTTATTTTAGCCTTTTACAAGGTACACAGGGGGCCAGTGAAGAAATGTTTCTTTGGTTTGGCTTTGATGGGGTTCTTTTGCCCAGCTGGTAGAAGCAAACAGATACACAAGATTTTGGTTATTGGTCTGGGAAAAAACCAGGTACCTGCTGTGCCATGGTCACCTGAGGCAAGGAAAGGATAGGCAGGTGAATTTGGGCTGAAGGCATCTTCATTAAGGATGGAGCCAGCATTCTCCATCTCCAAAGAGACATAACACCATTCTGCTCATGGAGTAACAAGACTGAACAGGAAGCAGACTCACTCTTGATACCACATCAGTTCAGTTTCAGCACACATCAGATATGGGTATATGTAAGCTACAGAAGGAAGTTCATGACATTTTGTTTGAGCTAGACTACCTATCTTGAGAAACACTAATGGGTCTTGTTTAGTATTTGTGTGTAAAGCTAAAAGCATAAAAAGGCTAACAAGGATGAGATTTTTAAAAGTTCACAACTACATGGGTCTCTCAAAAGGTAAAACTAATATTTCTATTGAAATTGTAGGGCACTAACACAGATTTGATTCTCCTTCAGCAGTGCAACTGAAAATCTCTCCCATTATACATCAGCAAAGGGTGGTAAATACAATAGTGAAAGCTACAGGCATGGATGGAGGACAAAGGCAGATATTAAGAAACCGATGCATAAAAATTATATATGGATTGGCTCACTAAATTGAAGCAAAGCTTCAGAAATTAAGGCTCTTCTGGAAATCTAAAGCATAGCCCCAAACACATCAGTTTATCACAAGAGAGCTCTTGTTCAGCCTTTGATATAAAAGTAAACCCGCCAGTCCCACTGGTCTGTAGCCAACCCTGAGGACTTGGTGACTATTTTTCAACTGAAATCATTACCTTTTGGAAGTGATCCATGTCACAGACTTATGGAGGACACATACAGAATCAGCAGAAGAATTTGTATCTGAGACCAAAGTCATCTGGGTCTGGTATCTTGACTGGTTTTCAGGTCAACTCTCCATGAGTTACTTCACTTCCTTCTTGATATTTACTCTGCAGTTTGAATGCAGGTTTCAGAAACTTATTGGCTTTATTGTGTTGCTTTAATATGTATCTCTAAAACTAACATTCATACAGGCCCTGCCAAAACCAAATATTTTTCAACATACAGCTAAGAAGCTGTAGGCTTTCCCAGGCCACTGAAGAAGAAAAAATGAAAATTACATTTTTTCCCTAGCAATTCTAATTAATTTATTACAATGACATGCACATTCTTCTTTAATTAGAACATCCCAAGATGCCACGCCCGTGCTGATGTATACTGCGCAATTCTTTCTTTGTGTAAATAAGAAGATGGAGAAGGAATTAATCACTGCAACAAATTCTGAGAATAGTACTTTCGAAAAGATGAAGTGGTTACCTTGCAAACAGAAGAAAGGTGGTGGTAGCCAATAAATTTTAAAAGTTTGTCAAATAAGGGCAAAGTTGAGCAGCTTTATTTGAAATACCTTTTATTGACTTTCCCGTGGTAAGACAGCTAGCCTGAACTGCATTTGTTTCTAATGAGGTACTTACACACACCAGAGCCCACGTTCTCACAGTTGCTCTCAAGTGAACTTGGAAGGAGGTGGAGAGTCCTATTGTCACTATACATATAGCATCTGGAGCACATTATTCTTTCAAAAACAACATTCATCTTTTAAAGAAATTATTGTAATGAAATTTTATTATTATGGCCTATCTAATCAGCTGCAAGAGCAGTAGAGCACTGGAGGAGATTGGCGTTGAAAAGGAATATAACAGGGAAAATGTGATTTGATTTGGGGTGTTGTTTGTTTTCTTGTTTGTACTTTGCTATTATGGTAATGACTTAATTTGTTCTAATCTCTGATTAATTCCACCTGGGGAAATCCACCTGCAATCTTGGGGAAGGGCATCCTTTGAAGAACATGTTTGGCATTATTTTAGCTTTGTCAAATGCTCTGGGCCAAATCTGCATATTGGCTGATCTTCAGTGGACCTCAGCCAGTTTATATTCAGCTGAGTATTTTACCCAGTTAAAAGTTTGATTAATACCATATTCAGTGTTCTTATCCCAGTGCAAAGCATATTTGCACAGAACTATCGCTTGTAGTAAAACAGTGTTTCTGGGGAAAAGAAAGGATGTGAGTGAATTAATTTTAAGGAGTTAGGAGGCACAATGCCTTCTTTCTACACATAAACAGAAAGATCAACTGTTACTTATAATAAAGAAACATTTTACAATAATAATAAATGCTATAGACAACTCTGACCCATTTATACTAAAAGATTAATGCTGCTGTTCCCCACAACTGCATTCTACTCACTATTGTATAACTGAAGAATCTTCTCATAGAAACTTTAAATTTTTTTGTGAGTCCTCTAGATGCTCCACTTTAGCATAAAGTTCTTTCCTTTGTATACAAGGAGATATTCAAGCATAAAAGCAAAAAATTATAAAGTGTCACTTGTGCAATATTTTATAAAATAAACCCGCTTATTATCAAAATACCATTTTGAATTACATTTGTCTTATGGTTTAGTGCATTTCTTCTCTTACAATAAGAAGTCATCTCTTTGGGAAAAAATAAAAGCAAGGGTAAGATTTTAATGTCTGTTGTCATCTCACTGCCTTTTTATTGAAATTCCTTAGCTTCTGCTATATTTCTTTGAAAATTAAATGTCCAAATCTGTATTCAGGATGGAATAACCAACTTTGCAAACTGTCATTTCTGATTGCTGTTGCACATTGACCAGCTCCTTCCACTGACCTGCCTACAGTGTGCCACAACTGTGAGCAGTCAGACAACATTTACAGCCTATCCAAAACTGATCAGCTGAAACCTTCCCCTGGAGGTTGTAACAACTCCACCGAGTTTAAAATACCACTGGACAAAACACTGTAGTCTAATGGCTGTAACACCATTCTTCCATTAGGCACATATGAGTGAAAAGTAAATACCATAATTTTCCGTGATTTCTTTGCTGGTGGATTTTAACTAATTTCACCAAATGAAGAGTATTTACCTAAACCCGTAACACTTTCCAAAAATTTTGTACAAATAAAGGAATTAATTTTCATGTGACTTACACTCTCAATATGTTTGCCTTCCCTTTTAAGAGAAAGGGTTTAATAAAAATTATACTCACAAGTTGACATCTCTTGTAAGCTAAAATAGACAGTTTGTTTTGAGATTACTAAATTTTAATTTTTAGGGAGAATACAAAGAGGATCATACCTATAAGGACCTATAAGGTACCTATAAGGACCAGTTCAGGTTGCTTGATGCAGTTTTTAATTTAACTCTAGTGATCTCCATTCTAGAACAAATCCAAGTCAGCCACAGTTTCCCAGTAGGACCACCAGCTATAAGATCTCATCTAAACACATGGATGACTATTTGCGGCTTTATGTGGTATTTAAATAAAGTTTTCTTGGCCTAAAAACTTCTAGTAATGGTGATTTGGCCTGTCCAATTTTGAAAATTATTTATTAAACTATTCTAAAAGTTATACAAAATACTATTCTAACTCCTTGTAGCTGATGATGTCATGACTCAGCTTCTGTGCATGGCTAAATGAACAGGAGAAAGTGATCTGGCTTCATGGAGCTTCCCAGCAGATGAGTAACTCATCAAGCAAACAACAGAAATTCTCCTACAACAGGGAGCTCAGTAGAGTACAAAGAAAACAAAGTCCAGGAGAGGATTAGGAAAATATCCTCTAAAGACATTGCCATGGATTTAACAGAAAAGGAGAACAAAATGAGGCAGCCTTGAAGTGGATCTCTAAGGGTCTATTACAAAGATTAATAGATGCTGAGTTATTTTAACCTAAAACATGTGTATGGCAGTGTAGATGTATAAAAATGAAGCCAACTTATGAGATACTGTTGGACAGCTGCAACCAAGGATAGTTTTCTGATGTAAAAAATATAGCATTGTGCAGCTATATTTTTGCTAACCAGAGTAAATTCTCTCCCGGTGCAACTCCTCTACTATTGCTGTTTGGGTCAACTGGAATCATGACTGTGCATCTAACACACTCTAGTCTGCAGCATATGAGTACAGGCAAAATTAAAGATTTTTAAGTACTCGCCAGTAACCGGGATATTTGATAGTTTTTCAGTGACATTGATCCTTCTGACTATCAAATCTGATTATTTTCTGGGCTCTTGCAGTATCTGTACAAGCACTCTTTTAGAAGCTCAGAAAGAAACGTTATGTAGTAACTGCACTGTTTTTCTCCTTAATTTAACCACAGATTGTACAGATATCTATGAGAGAACCATGAAAATTGTAGGGATGTGGCTCAGACTAGATTGCTCTGCTACAGTTTTTTAGGTGTGGAAAAGCTGCAAAAGTTCTACTCGTGCGTCTGCGTTTACACTCTGAATCTATCTTCCCAGATGAGAGAAGTCAGTGAACAGCAATTACCATGCTGTGAGCTCACTGTTGAGAAAGCTCACTATTTCCCTATTTCTTTCAAGAAAAGCAACAAAGGGCAGAAGCTGGATTCTTCACAGAGCATTTCTCTACTTTGCATAAGTTTGCTATATAGGGCACAGGTGAGGAAGAAAAATGTCTATGCCAGCCATGAGCAATTTTTTATATTTGCAATTCCATATTAATACAAAGCAGCTCAAAATATTTGCAAAATCAAATGAAAATATTTACTCTGGTCCATGTAGATAGTAAATACAAACATTAGAAGGAGCAATCCAACCTAAAAAGCCTTTGACTAAACATCAGCTTTTCAAGTTTCCCACAGATTTCCATAACTGTCATATTTAGATACCAGTACTGTAAAGTCACTAGAAACAGTAACTGATAAAAGAAAGAAGCTATATGCAAGGATATTCAAACTTTCTAGTTTGAAGTGTAAGAAGAGACAGCTCTAATACACGAGAGTTCAAAGAGATGGTTGTAAAGGCCTGCTTGTACAACTGGGAGCAGGTGTTGCAGTTTCTTTATTTTGGTATCAATGTATTAAGAAGGTGCTATTTCTCTTCATAATCCAAATGCCTTATCATTTCTGGATGTTCTTATGGCAAAAACAAAAACAAACAAAAAAAACCCACCAACCCACCAAACCTACAATATAACCCCAACAAACCATGCCACAAAATCCTTACTGGACAAAGCAAAAAAAAAGCTTGTCTAGGTAACACCCATTAGTGGCAGATTCGAGTTCATTTCATCTAAGCCTTAGGACATTAGAATTACATAATGCTTTTTCAATGTTAACTACACATGAAATATGCAAATTCATAATGGGCTTCTAATTGCACAATAGAACACAAGCATTTTAGAATGATATCATACACAGATTTTCACTTACGAAGTGTTATTTTTAGGTAACTTTAACATTCATTCAGAAATGAGCTATACTAAAGTCTTAAAGAAATGTCTGTTTCAAGGTGTGCTGATGTAATCCAGGGTAGAGGTTAGTGATAGAGCAGGTAAGGGTGATATGCTGTCTCACAATTCTTCATATTTCCCTCTGGAAACTTCTAAGTTTAATGCTGAGCAGCTGAAAGGAGGTATAGTGAGCTATCAGAGGGGCCATGGCGGGTATGTGGAGGTACAACTCCCAGGAGAGGGGCACCAGGAGTTCAGGGCTCTTCCCGTAGGTTTCTAGACCCCATTCGGATACTCTACATTGCCCACATTCACCAAAACCACCCTCATAATTTCCTGCATTTTAAAAACCAAGTGGCACCATTCAGTTTAAACAGAATGGCTTCAACTTTCAAATAAAACAAAGACGAACAACTTCCACTGTTCAACAGAACCATCTCCTCCAAGGATACTGACAGACACAATACGCCCCCTCTTTCCTGTGGAGCAAAAAGTGTACGTGTCACTGTGCAATCACTCTGTGTAATCTTAACTAGCTGAACAGCACGTAGGAAAGTTCAAGAGCAGAGAATTAGTTTTACGTGCCCAAGCAGATCTCAGGCACTGTACAAATGCGCCATCTGCTGGGCAGAAATTTTCAGCGATCAGAAAAAACTTCTGAGGAACCTGGGCAATATTTCGGGAAACATTCAACTACCACTGCTAAAAATGGACATTAAAAGGCTGACAACACTGGGGGCTAAGGCAATCCCAGTTAAGCACCTGACTCTACTGTGGAGAATTTCTTCATGGCTGCTTAATTCCAAAGGTCTTTAAGCAAGAATCAGTGTCTTTAAAATTCCGAAGTACAATTCTGAGTACTGCCAAGCACAAATAGCAAATTAAATGAAAAAAAAAAAATCACAAAAAAGGGTTCAGTTTCCATTCCAACCACTCTCTTCCAACTATGTTCTCTAAACAATAATAAAGGCAGATGCTTCCGAGGAAATGAGCCAAAATAAACTTGGACACAGCAGTAATTTGATGGCAATTGGGACTTCAAGGGTTCTGAAATTAACCTTTGCTTTTGGGTCTGTCATCAATGACTCCATCTGTCATTAAGGAGTCTGCACGGCCAGACTCCTTAAATTTTCCAAGCTTTCACTTCCCTCCACTTCAGCATATACAAAAACATAATACAGTGCACATATACGAGTATATAAAAATACAGCACAATAAGCCCATGCATGATAGCTTTGATTCCAGAAGTCTTTAGTTAGCATTTTGGTTACATAAGGAAAATCTACTTCTGTATAAAAGTTAGGCAAAATGACTTCCACTGTCCTCACAGATCTTATTAAATGCTGCCATGCTTTTACACATGTTTAGAAATAATCATATCAGTCAGCAAGAAACCAGTGGGAGGTAACAGCACCCATTGTCTTTCCATTCTCCTGAAACACCTGGCCATTCTACCCCCTACCCACTCTCCACCGAACAGACCAGCACTCAGCATTTAACTCTTGAATCTCCATTTTGCTTGCTTTGAAATGCACTACTTCTGAAATTCAGAGTTCCTGTGTGTTAGTATCATTTCTGTGAGAGCAAATATCCTTTTCAGATATCCTCCCTTACAATAAATTCTGAGAAAAGGAAGAAGTATGTAAAATTTCACAAACTGAGCTGGACTATCAGATACAGATGTGTTCTTGTCTGTGAGAATGCAGGAGAACAAGTTAATTATGTCCTCTAAGACCTCTTCTTTACAAAAAAAAGTTTTCTGTGTCACATGTTCCTGAAACAGTAGCCCCTCTCTGTTCTCACCTCTTTTCTACCACCAAGCTGCCCAAGCTGGAACAAAAAATTCTCCATTCCTCCGGATAATTTAGAGCAGTCACACAACAGCTGCGTTGTCAATGTCACATCGTTAAGGACTGATGAGCACGGGACTGATGGAGTATCTAAAGTACAGTCAGCTGCCAATTACAGCAAGGAGGACCTTCAGTTCTAAGCACAGTTGGAATGAGACATTTGAATCCATGCCCACAGCAAAAATACACACCATATGCACAGATTAGTAAACTGAACAGGTAAACATCTAGACATATGCATATAAATTCAATATTATTATGTGCATATAAGACTGCTGATATGGCAGCAAAAATAATATATTAAAATTAATTCTCTTTGGCATTATGAAATTTTACAAAATATATATATGTACATACATACACATGTACATATAAATAAGACATACACTTATGTATGTGCATGTATATTAAAGGTGTTCAGATGATTTTCCATGATATATTCAAGCAAGTCATCAGTTAAGCCAACAGTTATATCTCACTGCACTAATGATCCTTTTAGGGTTACATTTTAGGGTTAGTGCATGCCTCATGCAGGGAACAACTTTAAATTGACAATAAGAGATACTGAGAATGGCAACAAAGGCACCTGTAGCGTGGCTTCAAATAGCTGGCAATCAGGCAAGTACAGATAAGCAGATTTGGTAATAGCAAATGAAAGCAATCTATTTCCTGGTTTATATATACGTGTCAGCTTTCTTGTTCCACAATAAAACCATTACAGAGATTATTACAAGCCTACTGGAATATTTAAGTTCAGACCTTTGCTTAGGCCAATTTAACCCTGCAGTGGAGGAGTCTCCAAGGAAGAGGTAATTGGGCTTTACAGTTTTAAAATGTGGAATCTTAGAACAGACCGGGCTGCAAGGTCATCTGGCCCAACTTTTCATGGGAAAGAGCCATGATGAGATATTCTAGAACCTCGTCCAATCCATCTTAAAACTCTCTACCACATCCTTGGGAAGGCTGTTCCAGTTTACTCTCTTCTTAGATACGAATAAGAAAAAAAAGGGGAAAAAAAATAGCCATGTGTCTATGCCAGTTTGCTGATGCCTAAGACATAGCCATTTCATCCACTACCACAGCAATCCTACAGTTCTAGCTGCAGGATCAGGGTTCACATTATGCCACAAGCAATCTCCAGACACAAAAAGCAATGATCTTGTGAACCACTTTTGAACTTTTCTTTTTTTCCACACTCTGTATCCTTCAAAAGAAATCTTTTCCCCAGTTCATACAGCATTCTGAGTACCATAACAAGCTAATGTAGGCTTCTCAGATAAAAAACATACATTAATTCCTTCACTTGCTTCCTTCCCTTTTTTTGCAGGAGATTGGGTAAGTTAAGGGAACTTCCATGTCTGACCATTCTGATGTCACTCTGGCAGTCAAACTTGCACCACCCCAAACTTTCACAGCTGGGACCAAAGCCCCTTCGCAGCAGACGGCTTCAGCGAGCCATCAACTGTCCCACTTGACTCCCTACACACACCTGTCTCACACAGTCAGACAGGTTTCCCTCACCGTTTCGACCCCAGGTTTCCTGTAGCAGAGTCCCAGAAGTCTGGTTCCTTTAAGTCATTTGATTGTGGTGCAGCAGCAGCATAACAGCTCTAGCTGGTGCCTCTGGGGAGGGACCACAGAGGGATCTCTGCGCTTTTGTACCCTTAGGGTCTGTGGACATGTTCCCTTACATGGGCCTCTTGATCGTGACAATTGGCCTGGAGACCTCTCTTTGTTTATTTGGGTTCTACAGAGTCCCTGGGTGACCAGCCACACACATCCCACACCCTTCCCGGGCTGATGCCACAGGTCTCCACGCCCTTTGTTAGGCAGTCAGTGCCAGGTCAGGGCTGGTGGCCACAGGCCACTTCCCCCCACCCAGGGCACAACCCGCAGGTTGCGCTGCAGCTGCTCACTGAGCTGTCTCCCCTGGCAGTATTCCTCAACATTGCAGCTGCTGTATTTTTTTTACTCTCATGTCTTCCTGGATAAGCTTTGCCTTCAAATACGCATCGAAGTGCTTATGATGCAAGGTTATGCTTTGGGGACTGCTCCCTGCTCAGCCGTTGCCCAGCATGCAGCATGCCTCACCATCAATCATTTGGTCAAGTGTTTGCATGATTCTTGCTGTTGAGGGACACCTGTCCAGCTCCCCCCTCACCTTTGGTGCCAGCCCTAGTGCTTGTGGGGTCTTTGCCTGAATGGCAAGCATGACTGCTAGGATGCAAGAGTAAAGCCTAGTACACCTCCAAGGACAGAGCCAACAGCCCCCAAAATGATCTCAGAAACACACAGTGTCACACATAGATCCCAGAGCAACTCAGACACTGTATTTATCCAAATTATCCAAAACTGCATTGCAAAAGACCATGTGGACATCCCACATACATATTTGCATACAGTCAGACAAGAATGCCACACTGTGGTACATTCTCAGAGCTATAATCTAGCACATTGATCTATCCAGTATAATTAATTATCTGCATACTTCTAAATATGTTCCATGAGATGTGTGTTTGCCACTGGCAATTCTTACTGCTTGTAAAAGTCAGATGATTCTTTCAGTCTTATTTAATACAGATACAGAAACTGACTCAGCAAAGCAATTAAGTTTGCTTATTATCTATGATTCTCTCTTCATCCAACAAAGCACTGAATCAGAAGCTTCACAGCATTACCAGTCCACGTATGTGTATTAACATGAAAAAGGTGGCAGAATAGTTACTATTTTAATTGAACACCCAGCTGCTGAAGTCACCTACTTATGAAGAACTTCACTGGTTTAATTTTTGCCCACATAAGTGTATTTTCAGGCTTCATTATGTTAATTTTCAGAAAGCAATTGCATTTTTTTCAAAGTATGAATATGTCGTCTTTAAAAAAACCTCGCAATAATTGCTCCAAGATTTTTTTTGTTTTTAAACATTAAGATATACAGCTATGCATGACACATCTCATCATAGTATACATCCAGACTTTGATATAGTCTCCAATCTTAAAGACCTGGCTTTTCAATGCCTATAATAATTAGATTTGGAAAGAAGATGTATCAGCAGACATTGTTTTTCCTAAATAGTTTCTTGAAATACACAATTTCACTGTGTGTCCAGCATTTATAAACTGTTATCAAGACTCAAATACTGAGGCTTTTCACTGAAAATTAGAAAGCTATAACCTTTCTTTTGACAACAAAAGAAAAGTAAGCCACTAACTTGATTCCAGGTCTTGAAGCCTTAAAAAACACCAACCAACAAACGATGGCCAGCTCTTCAGAAAAGTTCAAGAGGCTCAGCAGTACTGATGACTTCACTGTGAAGAAACTGAAGTTTTCAGTGGTGAAACAGCATCTGTATAATTTACCCGTGGTAAACAGGGTTTAGTCCATTCTGACAGTACATAGGTGGCAAAGTACTTTACCAGACAGACTGGATGTTTCACTAGTACTTAGGGTTTTGGAGGATTGGCATGGGAGGGAGGGTTTAGTCCTTTTTTGTTGGTGAGTTAAGCTATGAAAAAGAAAACACCTTACTTGACAGGGAGCACAGTAGCCGTTGCATTCAAACTACGCTAACTCCTGAAGTATACTCCAACTCAGTAACCAGCTACATGCTATATTATAGGCTCATCAACAGATGGAAGTGAGGTTCATCTTGGATCATTGCTTGCAGCAAAACTCAAAAGAGAATTGAAGGATCTTTTATATTATTCTAGCAAAGTGAAGGGAAAAAAGAGATTCTTCACATCACGATGGGAAATGCTCTGAATGAGAAAATTTTACTTCTTCAACAAAAATGTGTACAAATACGAACTGTGACATCATCAAAACACTTCAGCTTCTAGTCACAATTGTTATGAAGAACAATAAGACAATATTTAATCCTGAAAAGGTGAAACCTCATCATGTTCCAGTTTCTTATTTGCCTATTTCATGCACATATATGAATACACTAGAATACATAGAATATACTATTTCAGTTGCAAGGGACCCACAATGATCATCCAGTCCAACTGCCTGACCACTTCAGGGCTGACCAAAGGTTAAAGCATGTTATCAAAGGGAGTGTCCAAATGACTCTTAAGTGCTGAAAGGCAAGGTCAGGCACGACCACCTCTCCAGGAAGCCTGTTTCAGGATTTGGTCTTGGTAAAGAAATGTTTTCTCACGTCAAGTCTGAACCTCCACTGACTGATGCAGCTTTCAGCCATTCCCAGAGTCCTGGCACTGTGTACCAGGGGGAAGAGATCAGCATCTGTCTCTCCACTACCCCTCCTCAGGAAGCTGTAGAAAGCAGTGTAGTCATACTTGAGCCTCCTTCTCTCCAAACTACACAAGCCCAGTGTCCTTAGCTGCTCCCCAGAGGAAATATCTGCCAGTCCCTTCCCCAGCTTTGTTGCCCTCCTCTGGATGCATTCAAGAACCTTCACATCCTTTTTAAACGGTAGGTCTCACACCATACTCAATTGTGAGGCTGTGCCAACACTGAATACAGCAGGATAATCACCTCTTTGGACTGACTGGTGGAGCTGTGTTTGAGGCACGGCAGGACATGGTTTGCCCTCTGGGCTGCCCAGGCACACACTGCTGTATGATATTGAGCCTTCCAGCCCCCTTTCTGCAGGCTGCTCTCCAGCCACTCCTCACCCAATTTAGACTTGTGTCTGGTGCTACTCCATCCTAGTTGCATTTGGACTTGTTAAATTTAATCCCTTTAATCACTGCCCAATGCTCCAAGCTACCTAGATCCCTCTGCAAGGCCTCTTGTCTCTCACGAGCCAGTGGCAGCTCCCACTTTGGTATCATCAGCAAACTTGCTAATGGTGCATTTAAGTCTGCATTCAGATCACTGAGAAATATATTGAACAGAACTGGCCCTAGAACTGATCCCTGAGGGACACCGCTGGTGACCGGTCACCAGCCAGATGTAGCCCTGTTCACTGCAGCCCTTGAGCTTTGCCCTTCAGCCGGTTCTTCAGCCAGCACAACATGAACCCACTCATCCCACAGTTGGACAACTTGTCCAAAGAATGGCCTTCCCATGGGAAGTACTGAATGAATGTACACACTTCATGTGGCTATTGGTTTACCAACTAAGATGAGCTGAGTCTTTATCAGCTCAACCTATGAGTTTTCCTACTTTCACTCTTCCAAATCTCTCCCCCATCCCACTGCAGGCAAGTGAGAGAGTGGCTGTGTGGGGTTGTCGCTGCTTGCATTGCCAACACCAATCAGCAGGGCCAAGGTCAGCTGGAGGAGAACAGCCTCTCTTCAGACAAGCCCTGCCTTCTCCATGTGTGTCCCTCCTCCTGCACCTGCTGCTGCCCCTCATGCTGCTCCGGTGTCCATCACAAATCCATAATAACCAAGAAGTAGAAAAAGAGAGTAACAGCTCCCAAAGAGCTGCTCAGGCAATCTCCTCCATGGGGCTGTGCTACTGTGAGCTGCATCACTACAGCTTTGTGTCTACGTCATTCCATCAGTTGGCAATAGGTCAGATCAGGAGGAGAACAAAAAAGCAAAAAAAAATCAGCATTTCTATTTCTATCAGTATTTCTATTTTTCATTGCACTTTCCCTTTTGTTCTCATAAAGGTCTGAGATGGCTAATTACATGAGAATCTGAGCTATAAGTTTTAAAAATAAGCATGTTTCCAACCCTGAAGAACTCCTGAAGGTCTAGAGCCCAAGAACCATCAAAACCACAAAGCAACCTTTAGGACATCTTCCTGATTTCCTGAGTATTCTTTGTAATTTTTCACTTCTCTAGATCATCATTTTTTTACCAGTGAAAGCATTTTACATTTTCCTTAAAGACCTGTTTTTGTCTACGTCTTCCACTTTTCAATTCTTTCCTTTATTACTGCTCTTATGTCAACCTAAATGTAAGGCAAATGCAAGTCTCAACCACCTATACTTTTACTAGAGTGGAAATAAGAAATAGCAATATTGATGGTATTAAAAAAAAATTAATCAAATTCCCACTTATTCTCCCTGTTTACAGTATCCCACTTTCCAAAAACCCTATAGCTAGTTTTGCAGCCTCCTTTTTTCCAAGGCTCAAGTTTACATGTTTTTTCATAGCATCCCATACTGCTAGCTTCCTCTCTAAGCATGTTGCTCTTTCTTTCTCAGTCCAGCAGAAAGGATCTTGTGGATAGTGGGCAAGATTCTACATGGGTTTAAGAGCACACGGGTTTAAAGACCTCAAAAAAAAACCCAGCTCTGGAATGTACCCAACACGTACAAACAGAGATACAGACATCTCCAGAGATACTAAGTCAATCTCAGCTACTGCAATTAAATATAGGAGGAATGGGTGAAAGTCCTGATTTTTTTGATGCACACCCCTACAACTTTACCCACCTCAGAAACCACAATTCATAGATTTACCACAGTATTAATGTTCATAGGCATTTGCCAACAACTACTTGTCTAAAGACAAGAACTTAAGACTGAGTTTTTCTGTGCATCTATCATTTTATAAATGATCAATCACCTCCTCTAAAAAAAATTCAAATCACGAAATCAAGTCTTGCGAGACATTTTACATTCTCTTTTACAATGATTCTATGATTTCAAACTCACATGGGATTTTTTTATCTTTCCAGTGCTTTCTAAAAATCTTATCTAGTACAGCAACATCTTGCTTGAGTCTGAAAGTACACACACACTTAAATAGCCTATTGAGAATACAGTACTTTAAAAAAGCCTATGTGTGACTGCACACAGGAAAATGTATATACTCAGACTGCATGTCACTCAGTGAACTGGACTAAGGTTCAGGCATGAAAGTATTCCACACCTAACAAATGTATCAGAGGTAGGAGCAAGCAAAATTCCGAGCTATTCAACATATCATTCTAACAAAATGAGGCACAAAAGTCCTAAGTTAGAGTGAAAGGTGACTAAATATTACCATTGCAGAGATTCAGACCATGTTTGTTCCAGTTTTTCTGATAAACAGACATGGATGGGTCCCGTATAAGAAGTAACAGAGAAAAAATAAATATCAAATCTGGATCTTCTCCAATCAACAAGACAGTGTGAGATCAAATATTTATTTTGCAGGAACAAATTCATATACAGGTTTCAGTGCACGTATGTACCATATGCTGTTGCTTTGTCACTACATGACATCAATATCACCTTTGGGGATTTTTTTCATAACTGCCTTGTGACAAAACATACTGACACATGTTAAGTCAGATTTCCTCATAAAAATCCTTAACAGACTTCTAAGTGCTATTTCAAATACCTGGTACCTGGTAAGAGGTTATGGAAAGAGACTAAAGTGGTCAAAAGTTATCTGAGTGCTCCAACAAGGACAACGATTTCAGTTCTAGTAGTTACTTTCAGGGGTTGTTGTCTTTTTGTCAGTTGAAGCAAAACATGCCTACATGTGAGAATATGACTCCAAGTTTGCTGTGGCACTAAGTTATATGAATGCATTTTAACTATTTTCACATGCAGGGAGAAATTTGTGTGCTGTGAAGCTTCCTGCTGAAGGCTGAGGGCCTCCTCTCATCACTTGCATATCGTAGGTATAAACAGTTATCATGTGCTTCAACGTGAGTTTCACATTAGCTTGCAAACAGAAAGGCTTGAAACTAGTCCTTTAATGTACAAATCAACATAGTTCTGCTGAATTTTAAAGCTGGATTCTTCTACTGCAGTAGACACAAGCACGCAAGTTTCTTGGGCCAACCCCATCCCACGTTTTGATTCCCCATCCATAGTGCATTTCATCCAAGTTCGTTTTCCTGTATTTTCTTTCACACCTGCTATCTGCTTTACAAACAAATCATGACTTGTATATAATATAGGTGGCAACAGGAAAAAATGCAAAAGTTAGATTTAATTAGACCGGATATGAATAGTCGTAGATATTTTTAAAAAATTTTGAGGACAGTATGTACACATATCAGAAAAAAAGTCATTGTTACATACAAAGCTAATTCTGTTTTTTAGATAACTCTTGAAAGAACTCTACCAAAGACATTAGAAGATTTTTACAATTATGAAAATATACTTTAATGATTTTAAAGACTTAGTTTTTTAAAAGGTCATGCAGAAATTTGAGGTGAATCCATTGGTAAAGACTGTTTATCTTATTGGAAAGGCACCAGCAGTTAGCTGCAATCCAGAAGAGTTTCCATAATACACTGCCAAAACTGTGTACCTAGAGAAGAAATCTCCACAAGGCAAAGCACCAGCTGTTTGTGGGTCATAGAATCATAGATCATAGAACAGTTTGGGTTGAAAAGGATCTTAAAGGTTTTCACAAGGGCAGGGAGACCTTCCACTAGATCAGGTTGCTCAAAGTGCAATCCAACCTGGCCTTGAACACTTCCAGGGATGGGACACAGCTCCTCGGCAACCTGTTCCAGTGCCTCACCACCCTTAGACTTAAAGAATTTCCTCCTCTAAACTTACCCTCCTTCTGTTTAAAACCCTTACTCCTCTACCCATCATCCTATCACTACACGGTCTGTTAAAGAGTCCCTCCTCATCTTCGCTGTAAGGCCTTCTTTAAGCACTGGAAGTCTGTGGTCTCCCTGGGAGCCTTTGCTTCTTTTGGCTAAACAATCCAAACTCCCTCAGCTCCAGCCTTTTGATCACCTTCATGGAGTCAGCATGGCTTCATCAAGGGGAAGTCATTGTTGATCAAACTTCTGTGATTAAATGACTGGCTTGGATGAAGGGAAAACAGTGGATATTGTCTTCCTGGACTTCAGTATGGCCTTTGACACTGTCTTGGATAACACCCTCATAGACAAGCTGTTGCTGTGGGGGCTAGATGAGCAGACAGTAAAGTGGATTGAACACTGCCTGACTAGCTAGGCATTGAAAGTGCTGATGAGCAGTACAAGGTGTAGACAGAGGCCAGTAACTCATGGTCTACCCCAGGGGTTCATACTAGGTCCAGTCCTGTTTAACATGTTAATCAATGATCTGAATGGATGATGCATATCCTCAGCAGGTTTGTCAATGGCACAAAACTGAGGCTGAGAGAGCTGTGTAGCCTGGAGATGAGAAGGCTCAGTTTATCAATGTGCATAAACACAGGGAGGGTGCCAGGCTCTTTCCAGTGGTGCCCCATACGGACAAGATGTGATTTGCACAAACTGAAGCTCAGGAGGTTACTTCTGAATATCAGGAAACACTTTTTTACTGTCAGGGTGACGAAGAACTACGAGAGGTTGACCAGGGAGACTGCGGAGATTCCCCTGGAGAATTCAAGCTGTTTGGGCACATGGCTCTAGATGGCCCTCTCTGAACAAGGGAGTTGGACTAGATGACCTCCTTAGGTCCCTTCCACCCCCAACCACCCTGTGATTCTGCAAATATTAAGACATTAAAATTGGCCCAAACATTTGTGCTTTATGAGACTCCAAATGTCTTCAAAGGAAGGGGAATAGTTCCGGTTTGATGTCCCTTGTAGTGACGTGTAATGCAAATTCCTTCTCGGTTATTCAGCAAGATCCTTAAATTCTCTAAAAAGCTCCCCTTTGCCCTCTTGGTAGTTTGCCAGATTTGCTGAGTCTCCTGCAAGCTTCCTGTTTCTGACTTAGGCTTTTAAGAACTTCTTTAGCTATTTGCCCTTGTAATTTCCTTTGTACAGACTGCCTGATATACTTTACACTATTGTAACCTTTATGCTACGTATCAACAGTGGAAGCAGATGAGGGATTTACTCTGCCCTATCTGGTGGGACAAGTTTTCTTGTTCCAAGAATTTTCTAATATAAATATTTTAAAAATCACAAGGCAGCAGCTTCTGGCCCTTTTTTAAACTCTGGCTGTTCACTTAAAGATGTCTCCAAAGAAATTATATAACTGACAAAGAGCAGCCTTTCAAAGACAAAACCACGTAAAGGCCGAGTGCTGACTTGTTTAGCCTTGCCAAAAGAAGAATAAGGGACACAAGGGAGGGGCAGATCTCTTGCTATAAATAACTCAAGGAGAGAATGGCTCTTCATACTAAGAGAATGCTGGCATAAGAACAACTGCATATAAACTACTTGTGAATATATCTAGGATGAATACTGAAAGCAGATTTTCTTCCACTGGAGCAAAGAGACTCCAGAGCAGCCTTAAAATGCACCCAACAGAAACACACGTGCACAATGGCATCCAGTTTCTAGGACAAGAGTTTAACAGGAGAGACGGGACTCTTGACACAGAAGATCCATTTTAATATTGCATCCCTGTCATCTGTTCCACATTATAATTCATTCCAATAAAAGACAAATACTTTTCATGAATAACTGTCGCCTTACGCCCATGCATAAACCTCACAATGGCCTGCAGTGATGAATGACAGTCAAGCACACTGAATGAAAAATTCCTGCCAGCCTATGCCTCATAGAAAAGACATCAGCATGACACGTCAGAGTTTATCAGTCTCAGAAATAATCCTGATAAAGCATGTATATAACTCAACCTTCACTGTGTGCCTGACATACTGATTTTATACCTATTTCAGCTAGGGGTTAGATTTCTCATCCCCCTCTGGAAGATTTTCCAGTGTAGGCACCACAGAGGCACAGTTAAATGGTACAATATCTCATAAGATGATATCACATTCTTCTTTCTTCCACTGAAATATGTAACGCAGGCAAAAGGTGCTTTTATACTATTATAACCACAAATGAATTAGGAAAACCATATGCTTGAGCTGACACTAACCACTAACACAGGCTCATGTGAAGTCAAGTCCTTGAAAGAAATTTCAAATGTTTCTTAAAACTAAACCCCAGCACCCAACCTATTCTTAATTCACGAAGAAGGTTTTGCTCATTAGCTGGTTTTGAATGCCAGAAGGTAACTTTCATTCAGAAGAGACTGCCCTGTGACATTGTGTGGTGGAATTTCACACTTGTACTTTTATTATAATCTGAAAGAGGTGGTATCGGAAGAGCAGAGAAAATGACTATACAAAGAATTTATAGAATATTCATTTATATACTGAAGACCTTTAGATGCTTCTTTACAGTTTCGAGAAAAGAGTAAAAATTTTCACTAGTAGGAAAAAACAAGAAAGAAACATTAAATTTTTAATGATACTGTTGGATACAGTGAAACAATTTAATTAAAAACATGGCTTTTAGCATTTTTGTAGTTTAACACTATATGATTATAATAGTATATTTACTAACCACATTAATAGGAGTCTGGCTAAATACATGTGTCAACTTGTCATTAGTTATGAAACTGCATATACACATCTACCAAAAGTCTTGAAAGAAAGTGCTGTATAAAGATTTAGTCTTGTATTTGCCATGAACATATAAGTTTCATGAATATTTTTCTACACAGACTACATAATGGTACATACTAAACTATCTTGCTTTGTGCATTTTTTAATTCATTAAAAAGCAAAAAGCACATGGCAATATACCATCCAAAGGAATGCAAAATAGAAAACCTCCCTTAGAAACAGGGTAACTTCTTTATTCCCGCTTAGCAAGTAGAGCTAAACTCTGGGGAAATACCACCAGGAGTGCCAGCATTCAATCCCTCATGCTTTTGAATTCAGCAGACTTTGAGAAAGCACAAGAAATAAAAAATAAGGTTCTGAATGGAAATGACAATACATAGGAAGAAAAGGCATTTTATTTTAAGCCCAAAGGCCAACACTCAGTGTCTAAGAAGACACACTAAAATTTATTATCTACAGAAGTGAAAAAATAAAGTAAAAAATTCCTTCTCATTTCAGTGCTCACAACACATCAGATTTAAATCTACTTGAGACTTAAATCTACTTGAGATGTCAGCTGAAGAAATTCTCTGGATTCCAACTGGATGACTAGATTAGGCAACTGGAATCTCTGTACACACAGAGAATATGAAAAGAAAATTTGTCCTCACATTTTTTAAAAGGAGCAAAGCTCCTAGAAGTAAGAACTGCATTCTTTTTTGGATGGTACATAAACACTGCTTAAACAGTATACCTCTGTTCCAAAAGAACAGAATTATTTGCTACAAATCAGAGGTACTTGCCTTTGTTGCTTCAATGGTAGCTACTGTACTTTGGATTGCTTCACCCTTCTACAGACATCCAATGCCCACTGCTACTAATAAACCACTTTCTGGTCCAAATACATTAAACCTTCAAATATTTCTTCTCTCTCTCTCTCTTCCTCGCCACCTTCCCTTTAAAAAGCATGAAGTTATTTACACAAAATTCATAGTTACACAAATAATTTGGTAACATTTTGGCTACGGTCACTGAATAAGGTTTACATGGTCCTAACACTTCAGGAAATACAAAGAGAGCTGTTAAAAAAACCCCATATTTTATACAGGACAATGTATAAATGAATAAAATCTACAAGTAGGTACAGTTACTAGTTAATCCAGTGGCTCATGCATCAACATGCAAAATTCAGCATGTTACTTTATTCCTCAGGTTATTAATATAATGTTGACAGCCACACATGAAAGAAATAGAAGCAACAAAATTTTTCAATACTTAGCACACTAAAGTTGCTTTGCAACCATCAGTTCTCGTATAGGGGTCTAGTTGCTCTTTTTGAGTGAATGGGAATTACACAGTAGATCCCACTGGCTTACTCTCCTCGCGCAGGCTTTCACTGTTACGTACTGTATCAATTTTCTGTAAAGCTAAATAGCACTTTCTTATGCATTTAAAATATCAATGTGTTGAGAAAGATACAGAGATATGTACCAGTGTGATGGTTGTAGAAATCATGACATAAATGCTCTCAAGAAATGGGACAGAGTAACAAAATTAATTCCATCCACTTTCAGATTTCCTAACTCAAGGAATAACAAATCAAATATAGTTCCTACAGATTAAAAAAAAAAAAAAAAAAGGTAAAAAAATCCTCAAAACTCCAGCAAAATAATGGGATAAACGAATCCACAAATATAACTACATATTACGTAGGGGAACAAAACAGTACTTCAGAGGCAGAAAATGGGAAGCGTCATGTCACTGTAAGACAAAAGTCAAAATACCAGACTATTGTCTCTACCAAGGCACACACTATACACACTTTTACTTATACAAAATAGTGCTAAAGAGGCAAACCTCAACAATGGTTTAGTTTAAGAATTATCTCTATGACATACCAAGATCTGAGATCCACTATAAATAATCTGTCACAGGTAAAAATGTATAAATTATATGATTTTCCTCTTTGCTTTTCCCTCATTTTTATCCTGTAATTACTAAAATCACTAATCTTCCTTGATTAGTTCACTGTATTAAAAAAAAATACAAAAAACCCCTAATTACAGAACAGATTTTCACACCTTTTTTTTTTGTTCTGCCACTTCTGCCCTATTGAAAAATTTTCAAACTAAAACAGCTCAGCCTTCTTAACACTAAATACAGAGCAATCCTCCTGAATATTCCACACTGCCACTCCTTTCTTACCAGAAATCACTTGCACAAACCTTCTCTTCACATACATCTTCCCCTTTTTCCATTCAGTTCTCATCACTGATCACAAAGATGGAGGGAAGAGCAAATAGTCTTCCTCAGACACTCATTCCCCTAACAGCATGCTTGCAAGGCCTATAACTACCATTGATGCAACCATGGCAAGTGCCTTTGTGGAGATTTTACAAAACATTTTCTGAACAAGAAAGTATTACAGTCTAGTGAGTATTTCTGTTCCAATAAATGATGAGAAACAGCATGTGAAGATACATTAGAAACCCACCAGGAAAAAAGTTTTTAATTTATGCTTCACTCAGGTAAGGGCTACATGGGTTTGCATGGCACCCAGCTTTTGTTTTGTCCTCTGATATAAAAAACAAAGAAATAATGCTTTGTGAGGCATCTTCAAATAAAAGCCTGAACTCTTCCAAACACAATACACAGATCATCCTCTGATTTCCTTATTGGGAATGACAATGTTCAGACATTGTTGCTGAATAGCCTTTCTCCCTCTCACAGTGATTTCCTTCAGTGAAGTCAGCAAAGAGCTCTGAGTCAAGGATGGAGGGGCATCAGATCTTCTTCTGGGATCCAATCATGACCTTTGATACAAAGTTCACAATGGCACTGGCAGGTTGTTCTGGATCATGCTCTGCAAAGAGGTGGCATACGTTGTCTGTGGCACTGCCTTGCTTCCTGGCAACGAACCCAAATACTCTGCAAGGGCAGCAATCACAGTATGTCAGAGAACTGACAGATTGGCATTGCCTCGCTTCATAAAAGATACTGCAGAAACCAAGCACACAAAGCAGACTTCTGTGTTCTGACAGACAAGGTCTCATGTGACTGCTAAACAGAGTGGTCCAGATGGACCAGCCAGCCCAGGAGAGAATCAGAGAAGACCATCTATTTCCTTCTAACTCTGTCTATATGGCATCCTGTACTGCTTGCTGTCAGAGACATGCTGCTGACCCTGGGGATATATTTAATCTGATTCAATACTGCTGTTCTCTTACCTACTTTGGGGGGTGTGTGCTGTGGTGTGTCAGGGATTGCCCAAAGAGAGGTTTTTGAGAGTCACACTTCTCAGGCAACAGAGTATTGGAGAAAGGATTTAAGCCATCTATTTCTGTTCCTTTCCAGAAACAAGTGCCTGAGCCTCTTTGTTTAAGTTATTTCTTTTGATTAAAGGGTGACAACAATGTTTGCCTTCAGCAGAAAACACTTTGCAATCTGCTGGTAATTACATATTTATGCCACACACTAATATTACTAGGAGTGTTTTTGTGTCTGTACCAGGGGAGAATCTTTTTTAAAGCTATCAGTCTAAGCGAGACAAGTAAGCTTGTGTTAAGTCTTACTGGACAGGTGGAACACAAAACTGAATAGCAAATAGCTCTGTTTTAACTTCTGAACCATGGTCAAATCACAGACCGGTAATCTAGATAAACCATGGCTGGCTCCAGACATCCCAGTATCACCCATCACATAATTAGGCCCCAACTTGCACAGGTGTAGATGAAGTAACTAAAGTCTAATTACAGCGGGCTGAAAGATTTTTGTCTCTGAATAGCTCCTTTCCCTTCCACATCTCTGACAAAAGTAATTTAGAACACCTAGAAACTGATCACTTTAATGATACTCCTAAAACATTCTGTTAAAAGAGACTCCACTTACTTTGCAGAAAGGCCATCTTTCATCCACCTTGTCCATTAAGAAAGCAGTAAAAAAAACATAGAATGGAGAAATAAAAACAAAACCTATGTTAGTTTTGGTTTGTTTGTTGGGGTTTTCTGGTAGATCAACAATACAAACAACACATTTAAAATACTGCTTGTCATACTTACTTTCTGTCCTGTGGATCCAAAGCACAGAAAATAACAGTGTTGACCGAATAATGTCGCCGAAAAAAGAGTCTGGATAGGAAGAAATAGAACAAATTTCAGAAACAGTAAAGATGCTTAGAATTCTAAACAATAAAAAAACCTAAAAAATAAATATAGCAAAGAGAATATTTAGTCTTAATTTAATAAAGACAATATATTCTCTTTGCTATCTCTGAGAGACTTTGAAAGCCACTTGAACTGCTCCAACCAAATAAAGACATATTTGAAACACTAACATCAAGTTTTTAAACCAAAGGAAAACTGACTCTCAAGCTAAGAAAAAGGACTAGGAGTATGAAATGTATTTTTGCTAAAAACGGGCCATTTAGATACTATTTTAGTGGGACAGGCAATTCCGTGGAACTTGTGAATAATTTGATCATATTGCATTTCACACTCCTAGGCATTACAATTTCAGGTTCTGTGAACTGCTACAAGTGATTGCAGACTCCACAGAATTATTTTTGTTGTTGTCATGCTTCTAATTGAAAGAGTTTGTGATAGCCTAAATAGCATTTAGAACAAAGTAAGTATAAATTAACTTTTCTTCATATTTTTTTACAGGCAATCCAAAACACTGTTTCAAGTATTGGAGATACACAGCATGTGTTTAAGGCAGCTCTGTTCAGTGATTCTGGTGAAAGACATTGCAGAGAGGCATAGCAGGCCTACCAGCCTTGCTAACTCCAAATTAGATCTTAGTACAGTACGCTTCTACCTGTGAGAAACAAGAGCTAGAACTGTAAACAATAGGGAAAGAATTTAACAGCAGCTTTGCACCTGGTGTTTTTTTCTGGATGTTTTAATACTGATGTTATGGGTAACTAATAATAGAATGTTGTAGTTAATATAGCCAATGGGTGTATTGTATTGATTTAATAGCCAATCAATAGGTAATACGAATCATAACATTTTTAGAGTCTATATAAGATGTGTGTACTTTGAATAAACACTTTTTTTCTTCTTCCCCAACTTTCTTGTGAGTTTGTATGAGTCGTGTTCATCTCAACAGCAACAGACACCATGAAGATAAATTATTTCACTGAATAGGTTCAATATCAAATTCTGGCAAAGCCATTTCTTTCCCTTTTTTATAAGAAATAACAATAAAAAAATGGCATGTCAAAGTGACCTTCCAGAGGTAAAATATGCCATGTGAAAGTAACATCCACAGCTTAAAAAATGTATTTTCCTATACCGCAGCCAACTGACACAGTCACTGTAATTCTTATAATCCTAATATCCTCTGAGACAGAGATTGCAGAACATAACTAGGAGCATCAAATCAACAGTGGCCAACATTTGCTGGGGGCAGGGCCAGATATTCTCTTCCCATCCTTCTTTTGCTTACTTTCTTTGATTATCTGTCAATGTGATTCCCTGAGCAGACACCTTGAAATGGACAACGGTTGAGACAGGAGAAGGATCTTGCATCAGCGTCAGGCTGAAGGCTTTCTGTACTGCCTGGTAGCCTGTGAGGGACTCCATCTCCACTGAATTCAGGTACCAAACATTACATGCTGTAATGAGAGAGGGGAAAGATTTTGAGAAGTCATAGGCTTTTGCTCTCCCTTTGTTTTTAATACGTTTCTATAAAAGCCAATGACTGTATTTATCTATTACCCATAGATCCTGAAATTTAAATAAATACAAGACAGCACCAGAGAATACACTTGTAGGTACTACTGGAGCAAAGGCATTCCTGAGGGGAAAGAATGGGGATATTTTGCTTGTAAGTTCAAATACATCAGACAGTAAGAAAATACACATTTGCAGCATACATTCACACATTCTACAGTTTCAAATGGTATTTAAACTATATTCAAAGGAAATCATTCACTTGTTTGGCAAGATAAGAATGTTTTCATGCCAGAAAGAACTGAGGGTTATTGCAAAGCTCATTTCTCATTAATTCCACAGTGTTTTGTATGTTTAGTGATTTCAGGGCAAACAAAACAGCTTTCACACTGATCAAAATTACTGACATATATTTATAGGCCTTTTCTTTATTTCAGCATGCACTTACTTCTAAAAGTACTATTCCTCTTCTAGAGATATTAACAACCTCTGAAATAGCTCTATAAAATAGACACTTATTAGTTTCTAAGGCCACCAAGTAGTTACTTTTTTTCTAATCAAATCTGCAGTGAGCACTAGGAAAAGATGTACTAATAATATATAGCCTTATACAGTAGTACTGTAGTAGTGTATAGTACTACATGGTACAGTGCCATCTAACATTGTGCAGTATAAACTATAATTATAGAGTATTAATAGAATTATTCACATGCTTACTATGGGACTGTGGTATAAAGTCAAATTTACAAAGAAATTAACAAGCAAGAATGATTATGCACATCCACAGCTAAACACTAGCCAAGAGATTTTGTGTTTGGTAAAAACATTTGTGTAGGTATCCAGCACAAAATTTACAACTCTGGCAGCTGACACATAAAAATTACCACGGTAATATTTCATTTGTTTAGCAGTTTCGTTTGGCTTGTCAACCTTACTATGAAAGCAAAGATTAAATTAAATCTAACAGCTTTTTATATGGCTATTCTGTAATCTGACTTAAGCTTTCTCCTATGACTATCTACATCAAATTATAGAGCTAGACACTGGCATTTTGACAACAACCAAGTAATCATACAGCTGAAAACTGCATAAGCCTGATTCCAGCATAATGATCAGCCCAGTAACTTCAAGCTCTGGAGTCCATTAGTGAAAGAAGGGATCCTGAGATTTCATTTGTTTGATTAGCGAGTGTAAAATTACCAAAATGTATTTGTGCATTGCTGTGAAAGTTTCAGTAACTTTTGCTTGAATCAATTACAATTCATGCATGGAGGGATTTAAGATGATGAATAGCAACCCAAAACGGTAAATAACATTCCAAACCATGAGCTCTCTTCTTCTCACCTCATTACTGTGTATGGCTGGTACAGATTTAAAGTTCTTCACTATGCTGTGAGTCTTTCCCACCACAGGAAGCTTCCCTTCTTTCACTGCCACAAACATCAGAGTCCCTTCCTCTTCTGCCACACAGTTCATTGGTGTCAACACACTGTTTTCAGGTTTTGTTTCTACATGAAATTGCCAAGTATTTTATCTAGATTGCCCTCAAAGTGATAGTTCAAACAGCAGTCACCAAATACAGCAGATTCCTTTGCTTCTGTAGCACAAAAAATAATAAATGGAACTTCTTACAAAAGTGTTGGAAAGTAAAAATATGCCAGCTTAAAAAAGGAGAGGAGAGGTAATGAGAAACTCTGAAAGCTTTCTCATTTAAGAACATCATGGACGGTTAAACAAGATATCAATGACAGTAATCCCAGAGAAACCATATTCAAAGCTAGAACAAAAGGAAAACCTTTCGTTCAATGAAGCTGCCCTGCAATGTTGCTGCTCTCATCTTTCACATGTGGCATTTTGGAGCACATCTGTGCAACCAGAAACAGCTTAACAATGCTGCTTTTAGACTGGGAATGTCCTTTTTCCAGAATGCTTAGCTTCTTGACTCTATCAGTGTAAAGAGAAATGAAGAACTCCAATTTATTTGGGCAGAAAATTTTGTTGCTGAACAGCAAGGTTAATAAAGCAAGGTGTATTCTAAGGAAAAGCCTTTTATCTGTATGGTTTCTAGTCTTCAACCGTCACTGTCTAAGAAGCAAAGGATTTCTAATCAGCTTCTGCATTTAGATAATAACTGGAAATGCTCATTAGGTTTTTCAGACAGCTGTAAAAAATAATAATTATAGAAAACACATAATTTTTTGCTTGTGGAGTAAGAGAAATGTGGGTAAAGAAGAGCAGGGAGAAAGTGTATCTGCTTTGAAATTTCTTTAAAAGGACTCAGTTGACATGTTTTGGGTCTGCATTTCAGTGTTGAAACCCCACAACTTGAATGCCTCTGTGACGCATCAAGGCAAGAAAAAAAACCCCTGAGATTCTCTCGTAGCTAATTTATCCATTCAGGTTCCGAACTCTTATTTAAAAACGACAACAATGTCAAACCAGGTTAAAAACAAATGTACTAAGTACCCTAAATGATCCCTATGACAGCTCCCATAAGGAGTTATCTGACTACCACCCCAGTTGAAGGAAGAATTATTTCTTTTTCTTCAAAAAGCACTATCTGAGCAAGAAGAAACCAACATTTCTCTAAGGACAACATATGCCCCTTCTGATGGCTTTTCTAGAAGTAAAGTTCTACAAAAGTTAACTCTCCTTGTTTTTTTCCCTGTTGGCCACAACAAACACCAACCAGTGAGCCAACACGTGCTCACTCGCAGCACAACCTCACAAAGGCTTGCCATTGCCTCAGCCTTGCATGCCTGCTCAATTACAGCACTCAAAGTGGTGCTTCACATTTTAAAGTCAAAGCAGATTGCTGCACAAGCAAGGAGCAACACTCTCTCCAGAGGTGGTCAGCTTGACAACTGCCCCTTCAGAAGTGCTCTAAAATGTGTGAAGGCAATAAGGCAGCATTCTTAGAAAGGCATGCTTGGCCACAAGACTCACTTGTGGCTCCAGTGGTAGGCTAAACTCAAAAGAAAGTGCAACTGTAGCGTATCCCTGTGCTCTAACAGCACTATTTGGGTGGCTCCCGGGGAAAATTCATAGCAACCTGAAAACCAAAGACCATGGGAGGGTGTGGCCAGGATCACCTGGGCATGTCCACTGTACAGCAGAGTAACACAGTGGCTGCATTTCTACTATGCAGGGGTACTCAGAGCATTGTCCAATATGGCAAGTTAGGATGCCACCACACTTTTTCTAACTAGCTCTCTGGATCAGCTGCATACTAACAAAGCATATAAGAAGGAGAGCACACCTCTACACAGCTGCTGCAAACACCCCAGTTTGAGAGCGATACAGATTACACCAATGAATAGCCTCACATCATTTGGAGGTACTCTCGTCAGGGTTCTTCTGTAATACAGAAGATGTAATACATCATTGTAATACAGAAGATGTAATACACCAAATAAGCTTGCAGTAACACAACTCAGCTTTCCAGAATGGGTGCTGCACTATGCACAAGAATCCATAAAACAGCATCCAATGGAAAAGACACATGACATTGTCTAACAACATGCAGAACCAAGTGAAACACAGGGTATTGTTCTTTGATATCTTTTTTCAGATTGACAACACAGTAAGCATTTTCCAGTGGTATTGTTAACCCCTACGATGAGAACTTAACCCCGACTGAACAGCTTCCTTAGCTGGCTTTTGCAGACCTCATAGTTCTTGAAGCTCTGCAAACACAGGTTGAAAATATCCTCTCAAAGGTTATCAGTTATGAAAGCAATGTCCTGCTTAAAAATTGCCATACTTGAAGAAACCTATGTATACCTAATAGTCTCATGAGACACATGACTGGAAAGCAAACACAGGGTTGTAGAACTCAGGAGCTGGTTGCAAAAAACAGAAAGAACCTGATACATATCCTCACAGTGCCCTTTACACTTCTACACAGCACTCTAAACATAACTGCTCTCTTTACACATCCTTCAATCCAGTCTAAGCTTCAGCTTCTCCCAGCCTGTGAGATACAAACTTTGGTGACAGTCAAATACAAGGATAAAATTTAACAGACCTGCACCCTGTTTGAGAAGCTCCGCAGCTGAATTTGCAGCAGTCTGTGGAGAAGTTTCTGCTATCTCCTCCAAGGGATCTGCAAACAGAAAACACCGTCCATGTCTTGTATGGACTTCAATCAAAAATCAAAGCCCACGGTCAAGTATGAGCTTAGCATTTGTAACTGTGATCTCATCTACTGGACAACTCTTGGCCAGAAACATGAAACAACCTTGTATCTGCAATTATAATCATTTATGTGGGTTTTGTGCTGCATCAGGCTTTTTTGTCTCGACAGGAGGGATGCTTAACCTTAATTTCCTGACAATAAAAGACATAAATACATTTGCATATACTGCAGAGACACGCATGATGACACATTAAGACAACACTATTTTAAATAGTGAGATTTTAATAATCTCCTTTAATTTGTGTAACTTACACTAATTTAGACACAAAGACTTTGTGTTACCATGATGAAATCTATTAATTATACTTTGATTCAGAAGATGACAACATAGTGCTCCTTTCTTCTTAAGTTGAAACAAAACATCCGAACCACTAAGACAGCAGTGGAATGTATGCCTCCCAATTTTTTGTTAAAAGTAGTGAGAAAACTGTCCACCAGCATGTTATTTCACATATATAAATGCATGTAAAAAGATCTCACTTACTGCTGCGTTTAGCATGATATATGCTGTCTTTGAATATAATCAAATGAGGAAGAGAGCCATAATACAGTTTGTGACACTATTCACATGTCTAAAGTTAAAGTTATCCAAATATTTTAAATACTCCAGGCACTGTATCCTGTCGTTAACCACAGAAGATCATCTTAAAATGCATGATCAGATTAAAAAATAAATCCAAAATAAAATTTCACTGTGGTATGTTTATCCAGGACAAGGCAAATGTTTCAGTCCTGCATGTCTGGAAGAACAGAGTAAGTTTTCTATTCTAGGTGAGGGGGTAAGGAGAACAAGCCCACCTCCACAGTGTTTTGCCATATAAATACATGAGATCTTTTGTCACATCTACCATAGGATATTTTTGTGCTAAAATGGTTTCATTAACGTATTTGCATAAATCAAATGCTATTTTTGTACATTAACATACAGTCTGTAACAAAAGTTTAAAGGGTTCAGTCAAAAACCACAAGAACGTTTAACATTTCAATAATGCACCTGGGGTTAACTTCATGTGGGAGAATATCAGACAACAGAATTATCAGGCAAGCATGAGCATTTTGTTTTTGTCTTAGAGTGGTTTATGAAATCAGTATAACCAAAATTAGAATTATAATCCCATGAATCAACACAGGCTTCTTGATTATTTACTTAAACAATATTTGAACCTGTGCAAGTTGCTACACTCTTCCTGCCACTGTCACACTCAAGGCACCACCTGGTCTTTATCTACTTGTTTTGCTATCCAGACCTGAATGAGTGGTTAAACCTAACCATACATACTAAGAAGTACACCGGTCTTCCTACATGCTAAAGTACTGTGTGGATTTCCACGATGCATATACGTCTATGACTGGAATATCACAGTACCAGTATGCTCACCACTACACTTTGGATAAGGGTCGTTACCAATACTGAAGAATCATTTTTACAACACAGCTTGCTCCCCGGTGCACTTTTGCTTAGATTTCGACTTGTGACACGTTCACCTGCCTTCAGACACTGACACCTTGAAGCAAAGCTTGGCTGGGAATACCTCTTCCGTACTTCAACAAACATACCTCTGTCTGGGATGAGGAGCTTGCAGGGCAATGCCAGTGGAGTGATGGAATGCTGATACACCAAAGCTGTCAAACTCCCTGTGGTCAGAAAAGTAACAACACATGCACAGTTAACTTGGTGGACAACAAGAATGTGTAAGTTATGCTTGCACTAAAGTATTTTATAGTTTAAGGGCCTCCCATCTGCTTCCCTTCAAAAATATCTCTTGGCACCTAAGACAAGATCTTCTTGAACTCATTCATCATAATCATATGCTCCCTTTCCCTGCTTAAATACACTGCTTAAATCCTAACCTAAATGTCTGTACTTCAAATGGAGAAAGCATGAAAATGAAAAAACCACTAACATATAGAAGTCAGTATATTCTTTCCAATGCTCTTAACTTTTGCTACATTAAATGTAGTAAAATCTTAAAAAGGCCGTAAGAACACAAGAGGTCACTTGTGCTACATGATGAGGTAAAGAAAGAGCGAGGAGTTCCACCTCTCAGCCACTTAATCTTTATCGTCTTGTGTTCTGTCTACATGCACCTCCATGTTGTAATTCTAAAATTATAAAAGATGATCTAGGTAAAACCTCTTCCATTCAGTGCAGCTGTGATGTACACAGCATGCTCTATTAAAATATTATTCTTTTCTATTCAAAGTCTCTTGCAATTTGGTCTTGGCTTAACTGAAGTAATTCAACATTAGTCATCTCTGACATTAGCATGTGAGGCTATACTCTAAGGAGTGAGAGGAAGGCACAATATTCATCAATCTGTACAAAAACCCATCCTTCAATCCCATTTACTAGCAAGCATCAAACATTATAACCATGTGCTGGAGAAAAATCCCAGTTCAACCAAAACCAACCTCATTTTTACAGCCCATCAAAAATTTCTTTGAAATGGAAAGACAGCCTAGTTGTGCAACGGTCTTAGAGAAATGCAAGGAATGATACTATTAGTCCTTCAGTGTCTTACCCCTATACATGTGCGACAGTGTCTGTTCACCTACTTTGTGAAGCAGTTTTGATGCTGTACACATTGAAAGATTAGGAGATGTTCAAACTAAAGGACTAGCAGGGCTACATATTTGCCATAAACAGGTACTCCAAGATTGAGGTAGGAATGGACTAAGAATTCTAATTTAAAATAAGTCTTAGACCAAACATTGATAAACTTCAATCCATCTTTATTTTAAATAGGACTTTCATTTTACATTTAATTTTATGGTAGATGACCCTTTCATGGTGTATTTAGTATATGTGACAAGGCCCGTAGCAGAGCGTGGGATGGCTGCAGGATGACTTCTGGGTAGAGTCCAGAGGCTTTTTTCATGTCAGACACAGCCCATTGCAGCAGACCCACTGCAGGGCATCTCTGGAAAAAAGGTTGGGTGAGACACATCAGAGGCAATGCCAAGGACAGAGGAGGAGGAGAAGGAGCTGCCATCTCCCACCCCGTAGCCTCTGGAGGACCTCACACTGGAACAGATGGGACATTTTCTGAAGAAGATGTGGTCGACAGAGAGCACATGCTGGAACAGATTTTCTTCTGAAGGATGGCAGCCCACAAGGAAAGCGCACATCTCAGGAGGAAAAAACTGGGAGAGGGATGAAGCAGCAGAGGAATTGTTCTGTAATGACCATATGCCCTCACACCCCCTGCAGTGGGTGTGAGGAGTCTGGGGGGAAGGAGGAAAATTGAGCTTGGAAAAGCAGAAGGAAAAGTGTTATTTAATACTTGTCTTTGTTCCACATGTTAAGGAAATGTTCCTGTCTGACCATCCAGGAGCCACTCTGGCAGTCACTCTCATACCACCTGAGCTGGGACTGAGGCCCCTTCACAGCTACACACCCTACACTCACACAGTTAGACCGCATTTCCTCACTGGCTAAACACCCGGTTTCCCTTAGCAGAGTCTCAGATGTCCAGATCCTTAAAATAATTTAATCTTGGTGCAACAACTTAATAACAAAATAACAACTCGAGCTAGGTGCCTCCACGGAGGGATACCCTTACAGTCTAAGGGCAGGAAAGTTGGGGGGTTGTAGGCTGCTGCTGTGTTTCAAGTGTCTGGTCACGGGCCCTTTGTTATGCAAAAGGTCAGCAGGTCATGGCCTCCTGCCTGGGACACCCATAGATCAATCTGCAGTTTGCACTGCAGCTTGCAAACTGAGCTGTCTGCACCAAATGTATCCCTCAACATCTCATTACCTGAATATTGATTTTAATTGAAAGAACATTAAAATAATTTTCCCCAAGTTTAGTTTCTTTTGCCCTGTAACTGGTTAGCATCTCCCTGTTTCCATCTCAACCCATGAGCTTTCTTATCCTGTTTTCCCCTCCTACCCCAAATGAGTGGAAAGCAAATGAGTGAGCATCTAGGTAGGTCTTTGGCTGTTTGCCATTACAGATAATGCACTACCACCATAAGATGTTAGGTAGGCTGACGTAGCATAATGTACTTTGTGAATGTCTCACTCTGGTGTCATCTTTAGCCAGCTTATAAACAGCATAAAGATAACACAGGACAAAAGTTCCTGAATCAATACGGACCATAACAGTGATCTAGCTTTGGTAGCAGTGGTAGACAAGCTTGACCATTTGAAGCTTGGTCACGTGCATCTGTGCTCGAGTGCCCTGCACATCTTCTTAAGGTAATTGTGTACAAGGCTCCTGGAACCTTAGAATGGGTTCCTACAGAAGTCATCAGGACTCCAACAAAGTATTCTCTCATTTGCATTCTATCCAAGTCAGCACTGGCAAACGCCAACTGTTTCCATTTCCTCTGTCCCTGTGATGCACAGTACTTACCAAAATATGGTTCATTCGGGCATCCTTTCAAGCGTACCCCCTTCTGAGTACATTCAATCAGAAAATGCCTCACAAGTTCATTTGACAAATCTCCAACTGTGTTGAAAAAGAAAGCTCATGAAAAGAAGCAATGAACAGACAAGTCTCACAAATTAGCAGGTCTTTATAAAGCAGCTTTTCCACATTACCACCAAATGTTTTATAGACAAAACGCAAAGAATACAAATAGACCTACTCTGCAAGTTATAAGATGTATTTAAAAGGCCGTTTTGCAAAAAACAAAAAAGCAAATAGCTCACTTTAGACAACTAGAAGAAATGGTTTTATATTCTTAAGTGACTGAGATCCAAATATCCAGTGGTGTGCAAAATGTCCAAGTATGATCCCAACTACAGAAATGAACAGAAATTCAGAAAATGAATGTTTAGAAATTTTGATGCACTTGCCCATTAAAAGAATTTGTATCCAAAGTGACAAGAAAGTAAAAGTGTGAAAAAATATTCCTATTTCCAGTGACAGTTCTTTTCACAGAACTTCTCCAGATTCAAACAAGAGTAAATTTAGGCACACAAAGGTAATGATGCCAAGTCTCTCAGTGAATTTTTAAGTTTCCAAATGTTTGCAGTTCTATGCTGTGTCTCTGCTCCTGAAAACAAACAACTGCATGAAACACTAAGGTTTCACCAGATTTTAAGACAGTTTTTATCTCAGGAATCTAAGACAAACCAAAATTGTTAAGTTGGATGTAATGAGGAGATTCAAAGTCCAAGAGACATGTAAAAATTCTCTTGAGATTTAGCATTCATTTAAACATATACATACATATGCAGACATATAATTAAGACAACTTAAGTATTTCTTGACAGATGGGTTCACAGTATTTCATACCTGACTACAAACTGAATCCTTCCCCAAATAATTAAAAGGTTATTTCATTGCAACAGGACAAAGCTATGCAACCATTCAAACCTTAACTAAAGAGCTACAAAGACATGTGCTCTCTTTGGTCTATCAGGAAACACCTCAAGGGTTGACTTTCGTGCTAATACAGATGAACACATTAATATGGAAAGCATAAAATTCTATGCAAGCAAATATTTCATAGATCACTTTTTCCAACAGCTTACTGTTTGTTGTTATGCTCTCACAAAACTAAAAATAAATGACTACAAGGTATGTGGAAATGGGAAGCCTGGAACAAGAAACTGAAAGAGTTTCCTACAGGAAACTGAAAGAATTTGTGCCTTCTTAGATGAAACAGTGGAGACCAAAAAAGCTAAGTATCACAAAGTGAGAAGTGGAAGAATGCTATAGTCTTACTACTACTTGCCTGTGGTACTACTAAAAAAAACTGTCTCTTAAAGGCTTGCAGAGTTTGAACTTTCATGTCTTCCTGAATTTCACTCATCTGATTATAAAGAAAGATTACTAACACCTACAAACCACTTTCAATTTGGCTCCTTGTTGTTGCTATTACCTCAGTATCCTTGTGTCGTCTTCAGTAAGACATTGAAGCAGTTCTGCTGATGTTTATTGGCAACAAAAAGGACTACATGCCAAACTGTTATTAAAATTGTTTTGAGATCCCAGATTAAAATGGAATTTCAAAATGTTACTGTAATACAGGTGAACTGCTAACCTTGCCCCAGAGTAAGCAAACCCAAATAGCCAAACAAAAAACCAAACCAAAACAGCCAAAACCACACTGCCATAAAAACAACGCTAAGAATAAATGCTTTCCTGTAATCTCAGTTGCTTACCTCACCAGCCAGCATGTGCTAATGAAACATAATAAGCTTTGTAAAAGAAAAACAGCAGCAATAAAAACCACTCCACTACCTTTCCAGTAATACAAATGGAACTAAGGACACTACAGATATTGGCTGCTGAGTTTCCGTACACCAATTAATGATTTCTGTATTATGTATTGTTCTTCTCATTTTACGTTTCACAACCATCGGGCACAAGTTATATATGGAGGCACTAGAGCTGGCAAAGGAGGTGTATTTCATCACTTCTTTTGAACAATTACCCTTAGAAATCTCCTCAGATTTATATCTGAAGTAGAACTGTCTCGAAAAAACTTTGGGATCAAAAATATTCAGCCCTCCAGCCGAGTGAAAACTTTACATTGTAGTCTGTGAATGAAATGCAGATTTCTGATTGCTAGGGAAGGCCAATAACTAAAATGACACTGATTTTCTGTTAGGTTGATGAGGTACAACACATGCACAGCCACAACACACATACAAGTCATCACAAAACTGTATAGTACAACAGGCATCATATCTAGTCTCATTTAACAAGGCATCAAACGTAGCCTGCAATTCAAGTTGCACTTATGAGAAGAGGGGAAGATTCCACCAGATTATTACCCATCAATAAGGACTTTCTACTATGTATGGCTTGTTTAATAATATACCTTTCTTTAACTGCAGCACAGAAGGAGGTGGTGTAGCAACTTTCATTGCTAGCCCATAGGCTCCCCGGAAAGAGTGACTGTCTCGAACAATGAACGACCCAGGTTCCTTGTCCTTGAGAGCAGCAATGGCTGCAAGGGATTCCAGCAAAGAGAGAGAAAAACAGTTTATGAACAACGCATACACTCAAAAAGTACAGAAGTGCAAATCTATAATGAATAGGAGACTAAAGGAAGTAAGACCTTTTTCTCTATCCTCATTGCTGTAGAACAGAATACAATCAAGCATATTTGGGGGACCTGAGTGAAAATACCTTGACCAAATCTCACAGATACTTATTTCAAGAGAAATCTGAAGTGCATATTCCTACTGATTTTTAGACTGAGAAGGGTGCTCATGTCCCACCAGAATTCCTACAACCAGCACAACAGCAAGTTTAGTTCTGCTTAGATTTTGTCAACTTGTTAAAAGACTGAATAGCTCTCTGTAATTCCCACACTGACTAGACAGCACTGTTTTAAACTTCCTATTCAGCCTCAACAGGCAGAACAGGTTCATCTTCACCCACCACCAAGTTTTTGTCCCTGCAAAACACTCACTCCCTTAGTAGTTTTAAAGCAAAGGAAGGGATTAAGTGTATATTTCGCCCTTTGACTCTGAAATATTTTACATCTGTATTTTGGGATCTCTTCTGAAAGTGCAATATGAAGTTCTCTCCAAGAGGAAATACTTGCAGGGAAATTGCTGTTGCTTTGCACAAGTCAGTTGCAAACTTTGAAATCTAGTAGTCAAAAATCTTAAATTTACTTTGAAAACAGACAAAAAGTCAATCTAATGATTGATCTGAATAAAACCTTTGTACTTTGCTTTCTTTCTCCCCCTAAAGTTTTTAGATATACTTGTGTTTGTTTCTAGAATTTCTAACCACCAGCAAGCCTCCAGAGAAACCGTAAAAACAGCCCAATTTTGACCCTGCGCTCCTGAATTGACTGTTTACACAGAATATGGATATTGTGCATACAGGGCACAAAGGCATATTTTGCAAGGCCTGAGCAATCTTTACGTCATAAACACATTTTTCCGTGAAAAAAAGGAAAGTAACAAAAAAATTGGGAAAATGCAGACATAATTGTCTCTTCTGTTAAAGCAAGTAAAGCAAACACGTACACATTCTATTCTATTCATCTGTGAAAAAACCTTTTTTCACAACAACATGAGAGGATGAGGATGAATATATAAACCCCTGCAATTAAGCGATACTCGCATAACACTTCTAAATCCACAGGGATACAGTAATAATTTGTCACAGGAGTAGTCTATTAAACACAGGAAAAAAAAGAACAAATGCTCCCCCTCCTCAGCAACAGCAACTTAAAACACTTTTTAAAAGGAGTTTTTCTTCAAGGATGAAAAGAGACAAATTAAAAGGTTGGGAAGATTTTCGTTTCATGTGTTCAAGCAGTTAGGTTTAAAACTGCTTTGTATCTACTTCCCTCTCTGGACACGCATCAAGTCAGGAAATATTTTTCTGCACATTTAAAGACTCAGTTCTCGTTGTGGGTGGTGAGCAGATAAGGGGAAGGGGACTGGAATGAAAGGACCGGCAAAATACCATTCAAAAATGAATTAATGTTGTTTTCTATGATGTTTATTCCCCTGGGAACATATTTACCACTACACAAGAACATCCTCACCATCTGAGAGCCTAATAACTAGAGACACATAGCAATTCATCATTTGCCAGTAGCTGAAGTTCACACTAGTTTGGCTTAGCATGAACATCCTTCTCAATGCAGAACTAGTTAGTAATTTTTCCTTTTTGACAACCACATTTTAAAAATCCCAATTTGAAATCCTGCCTTAACTCATTAATCACAATTCAGTATAGCTGATTATTACTGTATGAACACAAGCACAGTCAGACCAACTGCATTTGCAAAGCACCCAGCATGCTTATTTACACAGTGTCGCAGGGCCAAGATTCATAGAATCATAGAATCATGGAATCATAGAATGGCTGGGTTGGAATGGACCTTAAAGATCATCCACTTCCAACACTCCTGTTGTGGACAGGGACACCTTTCATTAGACCAGAGCCCCATCCAACATGGTCTTAAACACCTTCATGGATGAAGGGCATCCACAACTTCTCTGGGCTGTCTGTTCCAGTGCCGGACCACCCTCACAGTAAAGAATTTTTTTTCTAATATCTAATCTAAACCTACTTTCACTTTGAAACCAGTTCACCTTGTCCTGTCACTACATGCTCTTGTAAAAAGTCCCTCTCCATCTTTCTTGTAGGCTCCTTTCAGGTACTGAAAGGCTGCAATTAGGTCACTCCAAAGCTTTCTCTTCTCCAGATTGAACAACCTCGATTCTCTCAGCATTTTCTTGTAGGAAAGGTGCTCGACCCCTCTAATCAACTTGGTGGCCTCCTCTAGACTCATTCCACAAGGTCTATGTCTTTCCTGTATGCCACATGCAGTACTCCAGGTGCTCATAAGTATACATTTTCACATAGGTAATAAAAGCTTTCTTCAGTTCATTCAATAATACATCTGCATATAAATGTACTGTATCTGCATTGTACATCATAAAGATGTTGTTCCATGGAAGTGTTATTTCGTGACATTTAAGAAATAATGTATGTTATTTGCAACTGACAATTAAATTCAGGCTACAAAATAACTGGTAGATGAGGATGCTTTTGTGATGATTTCTAGCTAATGAATTATTCTGAGATCATGTCAGAACAGCACACTTAAAAGGTTTCTGAGAGCAGGCAGTTGTTTGGTATTGTTTCAAGCATATCTGCCATTCCAAAATCTGAAGCTTCACAACAAAGAGCATTTGCGGCAGCTACCACAGGTAGATCTGCATTAATTCATAGTTAGTTCAGTTAGGCTAATAATTTTTCTGATTAACTGAATATTTTTCAGGACTATCTGACGGCCCTTCACACTCAAATTCAGCCTTTCAACAAAAGAAATTAAGTGGGGTTGTGGCCCTTCTAGGTTTTATATTTCTTTTAGACATGAGGTATGAATCAAAAAAACTTAACGAGACTTCACCAAGTCTCTAGCTTTTCTAGCTTTTCTGTGAACAGATATGCCAGAATATGTATCAGTTGATATACCTTGTTCTCTGGAAATATCTGGCTTATACCAGAACTTGGATGTGTCCTGAACAAATTTTACAGTCACGTGTTTATCAGTCGTGTTTTCTGTGAAATAAAAGGGAAAAAAGAAATTTTTTTAAATACAAAAGCATTTTTACTTTTCTTTCCAACTTACAATCACCTTAACTACTCAAAAAACTCTACCTTAGGACAGCTTAGAGAAACTGAGATGTTTTAAAACTAGCAAATACAACACCATATACTAACATTCTGAAAGCATGTTTGAAATTTCATTTTGCAAAACCCATAAAATACTAAAATCTCTTTTAGTTATAAAGCTGTATTAAATACAAATTCTCAACAAGGTCCAATGAATATACATCCACATTTTTAACTTTTCTTGGCACAAGTCTAAAACGTGCAGAGAGAAGTCAGCCCTTTCTAAAAGACATTGGACTCCACACCACTCGCTGGAGAGTTGAAAAGGTAGGCTGCCCGTGGCACACTTCTAGGAAGCGCAGGAAGAACCCTGCAGCCTTGTTTTCTGAATAATGCATCCAAAGACAGTGAACTGGCACAACTTACTGCAAGCATTCAAGTCCTCTGTGCCATTTTCAATCCACTACTTTTTTTGTTCCCTCTCCACTTTTAAAATCCCCGAAATTTTCATATGAAATCTAATGTATTTTGCATTTCTCTGATGCAGAACCTACCTGGCACTGGGGAAGGGCTTAACATTTTTGAGAAATCTGGGAGGACATTTGGGAAGGGAATGCTGATTGTGCTTCCACTGTGAGGGCTAGAGAAGCCACTTGAAGAAGGTGACACAGAGGCAAAGGAACGTTCGCCTTCAGAGGACCTCTTCTTCTCTGGAAGAGGCGGTTGAGCATGTAGGCTCCCCCCATGGTGCTGCTGAACTGCACTGTTCTGGCCATTGTGTCCAGAGGCCACTGTAAGAAAGTTTTGTGTCGAACAGCTATTGTCCTCAGCACTTGCCACTGATGAACTCAGGGTTTTAGATGTGCTAGTGCTGGCTATGCAAGTAGCTCGTGGCTCCTCCTGGGGGGAGCTACTGTCCCTGGTACCCGCACTGTAGCTCAGGTAGGCATGGGCACTGCTGCTGATAGCATGTTCGTGGTGTGGCTCTGTTGGTGAACTCTCCAGGTTGCTCAGGGTGACAATTTGCAGTCCTGGAGTTTGGAAATGAGACAGGAGAGAGGCATCCTGCACAGTATTTGAAAATTCAGAGGGGACAAGGTAGCCTCCTGGCTGCCTGGTGTTTCCCATTGAAAACTGGGATGACAGGGAAGCTTTAGGGTTGCTTTCAAGCCAAGGACGTTCTGCTGCAGAAGAGCTGTCAAACAAAAAAGCCAGAAGTTGAACACAAAAAAAACCAAAACCCAAATCATTTCCTTGAAATGTTACTGGACAACCCATACTTCAGTGACCACTGAAAGCAATGAAACATCACACCCACAACAATACCTCAGCATGCTCTTTGAAAACATGCTGGATCAGGTAATGCAGCTGGATCAAGGGATTCCAGCCTTACCATGACCAGTAATTTCTTCAATGTTGGTCATTATGTTCTGCCCAATCTCACCCTCCACCTAGCCATGTTGATGGGATAGTTTCTCAGTTTGCACTGTACACCAGTCCATCAAATTAATGAGTGCTAAAAATACTTCTCCTTCTCCCTGTTTGAGAGGGTTAGTTTTAATATGAATCAGTTTAGTAAGGCTGCTCACAGCATTGCTTCACACACAGTGGTCCTGGGGAGCTGAAGTGCTACCTGGAACAGAGCAGTAGGAGGCAAGAATTTCTTATGCCAAAGATGCATAGAGGTAGACGTTTATGGAAGAAATCTGACACAGCCAAACCAGTTCTTACGCTCACCAGAATAAAAAAGAAAAGAAATAGGCTGAGGAGGTAGTTGTGGACCATCACACAATAAATTAGTAAGTAGGATAACGATAAAAACACAGTTCACAAGGCCTGACTCACAGACCAGGTCCCTTTTAATACAATTTATATTAAAAAAAGAAAGGAGGCAGGTCCAGTGGTTAATTTATTTGACAATAAAAATAAAATTCTGATTGATAGAATTAAATATTTCAACAGTAAACGTTCTATTCTTCTATTGGGTAGCAATTCTACCTGTTCAAGTGAAAAATAAATAAAAAGTCCTTCTAAACAAGAGAAACTAAGCTTCTGATGAAATCATCTGATAAAAGTTTAAGTTATCTCCTTGCTTTTAAAAATGAAATGCCCTTAGACCATAGTTGGAAAATATTACTAATATTATCAAATCTAGAGAGAACAAATTCATTGGGAAATGCAAAGGGAAAAAGAGCTGATATAAGATATAGATCAAAAAAGAAAGGACTGTAAGTTAAAAGGGAACTGTGGAAAGATGCCAGTAGTTTTGAACAGCTCAAAGTAGAAGGGCCATAAGGAAATGGAAGGTAAGCAAATGGAAGAAGACATCACTGCAAGAAAAAAACTTCTGGAGCTGTAGCTACATGGTAGATGAAAAACGATAGGAAAAAATATTTAGAAAGAAGGGAACAAAATTTTCTAGATAAAGTCTGAAGTAGGAATGTAAACTTGATAATGACTGAATTGCCTGATAAGCTTTTAATACATATCCACTTGTAATTGTTACGCTGCCTCCTCCGCAGCAAATACTAACATACTTTGTTTAGTCTCATGATTCACACTCATAATCACAAAATCAAAACATTTTTTCGCAGTCTCAATATTGACCGAAAATGAAACCAATTAGACTGGAAGATAAAAAAAATAGGTAAATAGGTAACAACATACTCGAAGTACGCACTGAGAGTGACACACCAACCAAAAGCATTCCCAAATACTTACCGTGAAAAAGAAGCCAAACAGCCAATAACGAGAACAGGATAATCAGCCAGAAAGGAATGTTTTTGCAGAGTGATAGAGAAGGTAACCTCATCAGGTGTAATGTACCACCTTATCTACTGAGTAAATATAGAGCACAGCTAATGACTGATCATGCATTGTTATGGTCTTCTGAACCTTCTAATAGTAACTAGGGAATCCTTGTTTGTTTGCTGTTTCTTGCCATTTCTTAGCTTATGCTGTAAGCTCCTTTGGACAAGAACTACTTTGTAAACTTATACTACTCAAGCTCTGGTCCAGAGCCCTACATGTTTACCACAATACATTTATAAAATAATAAAATTTCTAAGCCTGCTGAGCAGTTGAAAATGAGTCAGCTATACAGTACCAAAGCAAATCTGCTGACATTTTAGTGTCTAGAAACACATGTCTGCAGTGAGAAGAGTGCTCCCTTTCTCTCATATACAGCTCATTCCAATGTGAAATTTCATGACATGGCTTTAAGTAAAACATTAGAGAAGCTGGTTAAGCATGCAGAAAAATATATATGAGCTTGTGCTAGCACACAATAACACAGCTGAGCTATAAAATTCTATTTATTTTTGTCTTCAAAGCTAATTGTGTCCCTGACATATAAGTAACATCTATGTATGTGGTAAAATCCAGCCAATGGACAACATCAACCCTGAATGTTGACCAATCTCAAAGTTCTTGGAAGAATGGTCTGCAATGAAGATGTAAGCATAATGTCTTGTCTGGGAACTATGATTATGAGAACTAAACAATAAAGCAGGAGAATCTTTTCCTACCTTTCAGCCCCTGGGATAGGACTGCTACTTGAAACAGTACATGAAGATGCAAAACAGCGCTGAAAGGAGGGATCCATCTGCATGTTGGCCCTCAGCAAAGAAGGGTTAGTGCTGTCAGACATCACCATAGAGAGGTTAATGGCTTCCGTGTAACTTCGAGATTCTGCAGCAAAGAAAACAAAGTAAAGGCAAATTTAAAAACAACACGCATTTTTATGAACCTTGTAAAAAAAAGTGTTCATAAAATATTCTGGTTTTCTCTTACTAAGATTATAAAAAAGAGTTTTTGTTTGCTTGAGCAGTAAATGTTATCACACAAAATTATGTTGATTGCTGAAAACATCCAGCAGGTCAAATAGCAGAGGGAATAAAGATTACAGAATTGCAACACTCCAAACAGTTTGATCAGCTCTCCAGAATACAATCTCTAGCCCTAAAGATGAGAATGGACCCGTCTCTTCCCATATGTTTTGCATTCCACAGTCCAGCGTTAATCAGGTATGTCTACTCAAGCACCCTGTGTGACTATACACACCATTTGCACTTGAAAGCATTAGAAAATTGGGTGTCCTGCTCCCAGCCACAACAGAGTTAATTTCTGCAGTACGCAGAAGGGGGCACAGCCAGGACCTGGAGGTTATTCTACACCACCTCAGTCATTGCCGGGGTTGGGGGGGAAGGAAGGCTCTTCCAGGGAGAAGGGGTCCCTTCTGGTTGAGAAAGCATGGCAGAGGGAGCAGTGAAGTGGTGCTGGTGCTGAGCCAGAGGGAGTGGTTGGGTGGCACTGGTTCCAAGCCAGAGGGAGGGGCTGAGGTGGGGCTCAGGTCAAGCTCTGCAGTGAGCATTTCTGCATGTGAATCACTCTCTTTTCTACACTTTCCTTACTAGTATCATCGCTCTTACTGTTCATTTTCTTATCTCATTGCTGTTTCCAGTAAATTGTTCTTATCTCAACCCATGATCTTCACCTTTTGTGCTTCCAGTTCTCCTCTCCAGCCCACTGCATGGGGGAAGGGGAGGGGAAGCAAGCAAGCATCTTGTGGTTGGGAGAGTCTCAAGACACCGGGGTATTAATTTAGCCAGCCCATTCAGTCCACTTGGTGAATGGGGCAGGGGACCCAGTGGATAATGATACAGATGACACTGAGGTACTCACAGCCTTCTGCATATCAGTCTTTACCGGTAAAACAGGCCTTTGGGAGTCTCACGCCCAACACCACAGGAAAAATCTGGATCAAAACATACCGTCGGTCAAAGAGCACTAAGCAAAAGAGAACTAAAACAAACTGGACATATTTAAGTCCACTGGGGCCTCATAGGCTGAACACACAAAAGCTGAAGGAGCTGGTTGACACCCTGCAAGGCTGCTCTCATTAATCTTTACAAGGTCTCAATGACTGTGAGAGATTCCTAAAAACTGAAAGGGAGCAAGCATCACTTGTATCTCCAAGAAAGGTATGAAGGATAATCCAGAGAATTGCAGGCTTGGCTAATCTAACCTCAGTCTCTGGGATGGTGATGGAGCAACTAACCCTGGAAACCACTTCCAAACACACGGTAGAAAATAAAATTATTCAGAGAGTTGTCAGCATGGATTTACAAAGGGGAAATCATGCATATCCAATAAGATAACCTTCTTCAGTAAACTGACTAGCTTAGTAGCTAAGGGAAGAGCAGTGGATGTTCCTTATCTTGACTTTAGTAAGGCTTTTATCATGGTCTTTCACAACATCCTCATAAACACACTGACAAAACAAGCGTTAGATAAGTGGACAGTGAAATCTAATAAAAACTGGCTGAATATCTGGGCCCAGAGGATTGTGATATCAGCTGCAGCAAGTCCACTAGAAAGCAAGTCACCAGCATCATACCCCAGGGCTGATACTAGGACCAATACTCTTCATCACCTTCATTAGCAACCTGGATGATGGGATAAAGTTCACCAGCAAGTTTGCAGACAACAACTGTGAGGAGTCACTGACAAACCAGATGGTTGTGCTGCTATTGAGAAGTGGAAGGAATGGGACAAGAGGAATCTTAAGTTCAACAAGGGGAAATATAAACTCCTGCCATTGAGAAGGAATAATCCCTGGAACGACCACAGGCTGGGGGTTGACTGGCTGGAGAAGGCTCTGTGGAGAAGGACTTGGGGCTCCTCATGGACAATGAGTTGACCATGAGCCAGCAATACAACCCCATGGCAAACGTGGCCAAGAGTACCCCAGGCTGTATCACGGTGTTGCCAGCAGGTCAAGGGAGGTGACCCCTCCTCCCTGCTTAGCATTACAGGCCACATATGAAGCTCTGTGCCTATTTATGGGCTCCTCAGTACAAGAGAGACGGGGACTTGCTTGAACAAGTCCAGCACAGGGTCACAAAGATGCCTGAACCATCACTAGGACTGAAGTATCTTTTATAGGAGCAGGGGCTGAGACAGCTGGGACCGTTTAGCCTGAAAAAAGAAGGCTCAGAGGTTTATTATCACTGTGTATATAATATATAAACCTGACAGGAAGGAACGAAGGTGAGTGTGCCAGCCTTCACACTCTTCTGCTCACAGGAGGAGAAAAGGACATAACTGGGATTGAAAGGCAGTTTAGCAGCACAGAGCAGCACAGGGTTTAGTTACCTGTTGTGCTGCTTTTGGCCAGGGTAGAGTTAACTTTCTTCACAGTGGCTGGTATGTGGCTGTTCTGGATTTGTGCTGAACACAGTAATGATAATACAGCAATATTTTTGTTATTGTTGAGCAGGGCTTACACAGAGCCAAGGCCTTTTCTGCTTTCCATACTGCCACGCTGGCAAGAAATTTGGGGGTGCATGGGAGACTGGGAGGAGACACAGCCAGGATGGTGACCCAAACTGACCAGAGGGATATTTCAGACCACATGACATCATGCTCAGTACATAAAGTGGGGGGAGGAAGGGGAGGACGATTGGAGTGACGGCATTTGTCTTTCTGTTATATGGGATGGGCTCTGCTCTCCTGAAGATGGCTGAATATCTGTCTGCCCATGGGAAGCAGTGAATTAATTCCTTGTTTTGCTTTGCTTTTTTGCGTGAGGCTTTTGCTTTCCCTATTAAACTGTCTTCATCTCAACCCATGAGTTTTCTTCTACCCTTCTAACTCTCCCCCCAGTCCTAAAGGTTGGGGAGTGAGCGAGCAGCTGCATGCGGCTTGGTTGCTGGCTGGGCTTAAACCATGACACTCGTGCAGCTACAGTTTTCAGGTGCGACTTTGTCCACACCACACAGACAAAAACGCGAAACAACTATAACCTTTATTTTCTAATAGCCTGCAAACAGTACCAGAGTAACTGGTTTCTAAACTGATTGAAGTCTGAACTGTGTTCCGCTTAATTACACTGGACATAAATACTATAGGACATAGTTAAACAGATGCATTTAGATGAGGAATAATGTGGATGCTATTACTGCAGAGCTTTATATAGGAGCAGTTTGACCCCCTTTTTTACAGGTACACTTAAATAACCAGTTAAGCTCTAATGGATATTACATTTAATTATTCTGGGTTAGCCTAAAAAATGTCAACACCTATTCACGTAAGTTCAGGCTCAAATGCACTGTTTTCTAGGACAGAGAAAGGCATGCACTATAATACTACAAATGCCCATGCCTCTGAATAGCTTCATACACCTGAATAGTCCCACTGCCCTCAACACTGGCAGGACTGAAACCCAGTAAGACAATCACAGAGGAAACAATCTCTAATTACTGTCTCTTGAGTTGATATACTTCCAAAGATTAAGGGAGGGGGGAAAAAAAACCAAACCCAAGAAAGTTATGGAACAATTCCATTCCCACAAAACGTTAAGATCACACTAATGCATCTTTTCCATAAGGAAATCTTTCTGATGTAAAAAGCCACTGAAACAAGTCTAAATAAATATTGCTTTCCCTTTGATTCATGGCAGAGTTTGGTTCTGCTATTATTCGAATGAGGAGCATGCAAGGTACTTAAAAGAAATGTCTGAGGTAAGAAAATCTGTATATTAGTGCCCTGACTAGAAACCATCTGAATTCATCTAATAGCACATATATTGTACAGAGCAAATGTTTAATTGGATGAGGCAAACAGAAAACTGCAGCACTGTCTTTTAACTACACCAATTACTTTAACAATATTCATGACAGCAACAAAAGTGAACTTTAAGGAAATACAGCAGAAATGTTTAGTGTGCAAGACCTACAGAAATCTGAATCTGTATCTATCTACTAGAACAGCTACATAGCATTCATCCACATCCTGGTGCAAACACAGTCAGAAAACCTGGCTGCACAAACCCATGATTTAGGCCATACTCCTACTGCATTGATGCTTGTTTACACAAGTAATACAAAGACTGGCTGTTTACCCAAGTATTATAAAGACTGATGTTAAGCTTTGAGGAATACCAATTCCTTCAAGGTACGTTGGTCAAATTGATGTTGTACATAAGAAGACTATTAGAGCCTTCCCAGAAATACAACTTTGACTAGGCTAAAAGCAGACAAATCTCCAGAGACCAGCATCGGACAAAGTGCAACAGGCATCTCATCTCTGCACATGAACTTGCAGATGCTTCCCAATTACAATGCAGGTTGAAATTATTCTGCTTCTGAATGCAAGAGGTTAATGCATTCCCCACAGGAACAGGAATCACAATCGCAAGCTTATCTCCATATGCTAGCTTGTTTTCATGCCTCTGCGTCTGTTCTCCTGATACCAGACTATGCAGGGAAGTCATGGGAATCCAGTTACCAAGAGCGCGGGGGCAGGGAGGGGAGTGGCACTCCTTCTGAAATAGCTTAAAGTCTTCTCCCACTCTAATATGATCTCAACTATGCACATAAGAGTTAATCTAACAGATTTACACAGCAAATTCCACTCCTTCTTCCACAGCACTTGCTTGAAGAAAAAGACCAGGGCTTGATTCTTCCCTGTTTCAGGCCTTGGATTGTTGCTATTACTTTTAGAGCACCATACACTGCATGAGGGAAAGACCACTGTCATGCTCACAGAAGCACTTCACACCCCATTTTCACAGGTGTAAAATACTAAACATAGAGTGAAAGGCCACTGGCAGCCAGGCATGTAACCTGCAGAAAGAACACAGACTTGACACAACTCTTCCCAGGCTAGAAACAAGTATCTCTGAAAGGCACTTCCCACGAAAGCAGCCTTGTTTACACTTCGATTAAAAACGAGCCTCTTAGATATTTCGGCTATGTCCTATCATTGTCTGATGCAGGGTCCACTAATCAGCTGTCAACCCTTTATCTCACAGAATCAATAACTCTGCAATTTCATAGCTTCTACAGAATGAACTACCCTGGCACGTTTGATGCAAAGCAAAGCATCAGTGCTTCTTGGTTCAGGCCCCTACCATGTCATTTATAGCTGTGAAAACACCGACAATGTAAAAGTGCAATTCCCGGCTTCAAGAAGTGACATGACAAAGCCAGGATCATTCATGTTTGTGTCTCTTCATGCACTCGGGTCAGACCTACATTCACTATCACTGATCATCAACTTTAAAGGCAGGACTTTAGAGAGGAGCTGGACTCTGCACCATACACAACTGAAAAATGACATTAAGAAAGAAAATTAATACTAATTGTGCCACCATTTTGGCAGAAAAATATCCAGCTCATTCTTGTATTTGGCAGCAAAAGGTTGCAGGCTTTTTTCAGTTGTCAGCAGAAACTCCTGGATGTGCCTAGGAAACAGCTATATAAAAGTACGATCTTATAGATTAAGCCGTATTTTAATCCACTAAACCTGTTGAAACAAAAAAGAAAAAGGAAATCCCCCACACCAACAAAAAAGAAAAAGGAACCCCCGCACACCGAAAAAACCTAACAAAAACCCCCAGAGTAGCTTAACCCACACCATGGTCCAGATAAAAGATAGGTAACAACATTCCTTTTCCTTTCTTGCAGAAGCTAAAACCCAAAATCACCTCACACCTTTGGAGACAATGGTCCAACAACAGCAGAAAAGTAAAAGCAGTCATTCCACTACCATATCTTGTATTTTAGTAGCTTCTCATACATTTCAAACTTTGTAGTCCCTTATGTGAGAAGGTGATAGTTAATGTGCATCACAGGAGCTCGAAAACGCGTCAAGATCCTCAGTTACATCTTTTGGGGAAAGGAAGCTTTAAGTCAGTGTTCTGCTTCCAAAACCTTGAGCTTACTACCCCACAACTACCTGAGGCTAGCCTAAAAGCTGAATAGACAGAGAAAACAATACTGCTGTAAAGTAAGACAAAGAAACCAAGCCACTGACAGCCCTAAACAACAGCAGAAGAGTAAGAAACTTTGCACAATACTTTTAAATTTAACAGTCTATTTCTTGGTCCACCCTTTGATGACTTCAGCAGTGGTGAAAAAATCCAGCATAACTAAAGACTTGCAAGAAGTCACATCAGATATAGCTGTGAAATATTCTTCGTATCAACACACTCAGAGGTCCCTCCACTTCCACCTCTCACTGTTCACACCAAAAGTTGATGAGCCCATTCCTTCAGACAGATTTCCTGACAAACTTGTCTACAAAGGCAGAACTGAAAGCATCTAGGATTGGAAGAGTTTTCGTTATCTTCTCTACAACAGTAATAGTATTTTTTTTGGTTTTGCATGGTTGCATTCCACTAAGGACTTCTGCCCTTTGAAATGCCTTGGAAAAAAAGCACACAGTACTCTCCAGCGTTCATCAAAAACTCCATGTCACTTTGGAGCTTGGCATTCAGCTGGCTCCAACCACCATCTGGAGTTTACCTTACTGCTAATTTAAACTCCATCTCAGTGCTGAAACTGTTCACCTCTCCTTCCCAAGTCTACAGAACTGTAAAAGCTTCTATGTTAATAGTCTCTACTGACACTACTTTATTTTATCGAGGAGACCAAGAGTCAAAAGATAGCCACATCCCTTTCCCAGTATTAAATTTTATTACTCATTAGACGTGTTTATTCTGCCATTCATGTGAATGTCATGCAGAAGATTTAGGCTTAAATCAGAGTTGAGATGTTACATGTACAAGGAAAGGTAGAGCAAGAATAGAATAAAACCCTAGCCTTTAGCATTAAGCATCAGAACAACCTATCTAGAGACAGACTGGATGACTACTCCAGATTGAGGTATACCAGTACGACAAAAAGTAGCGGATGAAGATCTTAAGCACATTTTATGAAAGAGGTTTGTTTAGGTATGCTCCTTTCCAAACCTTAAAACTGAAAAAAGGAAAAAGTGGAGAAAGCTTTATCAAGGAAACAGTCAATGAAAGCAAAAGCACAAACAAGCAAAACATAGAGCTAAAAATACTGAGCAGGCACAACTGCAGTTCTTCTCAGATTTTTTGCCAATATTTCATGAATGGAAAGATTAGTTGGAAAAATCAGTTTGGAATAAAAAACTGAAGCAAGCAAGAGAGCTTCAGTGGAAGAGAGGTACTGCCATGCAATGTTCAGTGACAGCTGAAGTGAACGACATTAATTAAGTGAAAAGAGGCAAACAATTCCAACTCCACAGTTTGAGTATGGAGTAGCTCTAGAGGCTTATGCTACAACGCAAAGCCAGAAATCCTGGCAACAGTGAATTCATGACAAAAGGATTCGGGCTCCCTTGAAAAAGAATCCCTCCAGCAGCTGACAGAGTGCTAACAGAACTGGCACTGGTGAAGCTACAGGGCTCCTTAGCAACCTCTGAGGAACTCACCGGAAGAGAGAACTGAAAACCCTGAATGTGAAGAAAGGAGAAAGCAAGATGGCCCACTTGAGCCAGTTTACAAACTAACACTTCTCCAAGTCTGTTAGCACTGTAAGACTCTTATGGGTTATCCATCTTCCCTTTCACTCTCTCTCTCGCTTTTCCAAATACAAAGGTGCCAAAATTAGTAAGAGAGACCCAAAGTCTCTCTTGCTTTCAGTCTGCAAACTATTAACTTTACTGAAATTTTGACCTTTTATACTTGTTACATTCTGCTTTCAATTTCACAAAGATACAGTGAACGAAATCATATCCTTACATGAAACCCATCAACTTTGGTCACACTGTTCCTTCCTTTTCACAGAATATGTGGAAATCAATGAAAGGCGCTTAAGGTCTTGTGTTTTATAACTTCAGATGCCAGGGAATGGAATAACTTTATTGTGTCTTTTGCACAGTACATGCTTTCCTATTCAACATAAGTAGTTCCACTTCTCATCTAGAAGTACACGTCATGAGCCAAAATCACAGGGACACCTGCAGTTCCCACATTTTTCTAAAACCCACCAACAGCAAACAAAATATAACAGGATTTTTTCGTGCTTGTGAAGGAAAAGACAAAGTTACTATTGCTTGGAGATTCTGCTAATGTCCGTTTAAGTGAATCAACTCTCTTTTGCAAGTAATCAGTCAGGCTGAACCTGGAGAAGTTATTAAGACAATGGCTCTAGCATTCAGGTATTAACCTCTCTGCACAAAAAAGGTCAGCTTTAGCTGTTTTATCTGAGAAGAATCTCAGTGGAATATGTATTACATGCTTGGATGTTACAGAAAATACTACAATGAGGTGGCTAACAACCTGGGAAATAAAACAGCACATCTGGAGAGGCAGTAAAGTATTTCTCTGAATCATTTATTTGGGAGAAGAAATAACACATTCAACAGTTAGAACCCAAATTGCTAATTAATTAAATGTAATCTACACTGCAGTACTGAAGGTTTTTAACTTCACACAATTATTTATTGTGTGCATTTAGAAAGTGTTCCCTTTGTTTTGGGAGCCTTTCAAACATATTTGGAATTAAAATATTCACTCTTGCCTTATGCCCTAAAGAGCTGTAAATCATCCATGTCTCTCCTTGAGGAAATATCCTTGGCACAGCAGTCCTCCCCAGCAAGCACTGGGTGAGGAAGGCCGGCACTTCGCCACCTTCATAGGAGATTCTGGCCTGCTGGCAAAATGCATGACCAAAGTCAATGGAATACGCAAAGGGAGCGTATTCCTGTGTTCCACAACTTCTAACTCCCATAATGGCCTGCAGAGGCTCCTCCAAGTAACAACCAAATGCAGCCTCTGAAGTGCTATCCCAGGTGTCAGTTTATCTCCAGGCAACCGCAGGATGACACAATTAACTGCACTTACTCTCTGCCCCATCTGCACACCGGTAAAAATCAAAAGGATGATTTACCAGACCCCATTTTCCCGCACCCACAGTCCCTGCCCTGAAGAGTGTACTATCTGGCTTCTCTTCTACTGAGGAAACAGCCAGACCATTTTACAGGTAACTTTTGTATCATACATTCATTCAAACACCAAAATACAAAACTCCTGTTTGCTGAACAGAATTAACAATACAGCATCTTGAAAGCAGTAAAATCCTTGTCATTACTTTCTGAAAGACTTTCTTATACTAATTCATTTTATTCTCCCAAGTAGTCCCAGAAAAAAAATGAAGCTTCCCCAAGGACTAAAGCAATCAGTTGCACATGCCTTTTCATGTTTTTATAAAAGATCTTGCAGATGCTCCGCTACTGACTTTATGCATAGCTTTACTGTCTTAGGAATGTAAATCAGCTGCAGAGGCATGTCCTCAAGACATCCGGATCACATGCACACATAAAACACGACATTTATTAAAACACCCTTTAGGAGAGAATCACTATCAGTACATAATGCATAAACAAGAGAACCCCTACTTTGTCTTTAAGTACAGCAGATCTTTCAGTGGTAAAAAAACCAAATCCAACAAAACAATTAGAATACAATTATTGACACATTCACACTAAGTTTACACAGCAAATTGGTAAAATGGCTTTAGAGACAGACAATTCTATTGCTATCATGGTTTATCTCATAATGGAATTTCAGACATTCACATTGTTGCATATGACAATTTTCATCAGATTTTTTAAAAAAGTGCAATAGTTTTCGAGAAGAAGAAAAAGAACCTATGAAACATGCAAATGGTACCTTCAAAATGAACATTAATACTTTTTCACGCAGAATGCACTGAAAGACCAAGCACCTTTCAAGCAAAGAGAGTAAAATGTCAGCTTTGTGCTCCAAAGTTCATTATCCATTAAAATTGTTTGAGATGTTGGAGATGCAGATGTCTGTGCTGAATTGAAAAGTGCCACTCATCTCTACTCACAGAGACACTGCAAAGTCAAAGCAAAGGAGGCAAGGGTGAAGTAGAGGGAGCAAACTGGAGCAAATACTGAGTGAAAGAAGAAAGGACAGAGCTTGGGCCTGACTTTCTGACATTTCTGAAAAGAAGCTCAAAGACTCAGTTATGACCCCATACACTTTTCCTAACGTGAAAAAGAGGGAAAGGAGTTTCAACTCCCCTTTTCCTGTCTCAGTCCAGTTCCCTGGTGCCACCAGGCACCAGAGAGGTCCCAGTGTGCAGCTTTTGATGTCTGAGGCGTATTTGCCTCACAGAAATAAGGGAAGCAATCAAATTGATGTTCAGACCTTCTATCAAAATTCTCACTTTGGTCCTGCTCTTCTGCTGTGAGAAAAATTTTGCTTAAATGTGACCCTCTTCAACCTGTTCACTTTTCTAGTCATTTGCCTGCGAGAAATGGCTGAACACGGCTCACTGCTGAATGACAAAAGTGAGAGCTGATTTTTGATTTTCAAGTAGTATACCTAAGCCATTTTATTTTAAAACCAGAAAAAGAACTGATTTTTCAGAAGCTGCTTTTAACAACCTAGAATTGAAAGTGGTCAAAACAAAGTTCAGTGTACTTTCAGTGTCGTTCAGTATCACAAAATAGGACTGAGACGTGAAGCTCTCCTTTTTTTCTTGGTCTGTCTCTTGAGAACTGTGATTCAGTAACTCTCCTTTTAGGGTTGCAGTCTTTACCCAAGCATTTGCCTGAATAGAAAAATTGTTTGCATTAAGACTGTAAGAACTAGGCTCTTTATTCTGGTGTATCCTGTACATCGTACCATGTAATAGTTGGCTGCTCTAAGACTCTATTATATTTTCATGGAAAATTCAGATCTGAAGTAAGAAAGTGAGAGTGTTTCACATGTATTGGACAACTACACTTTGTCTTGGATGCCAGAATTAGAGGAAATACTCTTCCAGTGCTAATGGCACAATAAAGTGTTTTTCTCGCTGCGCAAGAAAGCAGGAAAACTATGTGACATTCTTCATTTTGGAAAGACTCATGTTTACAAAATCTGTACACTTATCGTGCTTTTGAAAAGAAATTCAATGCTGCTATAATATTACTAAGAACTCCTAAGGGGAGGAAAAAGGCTCAGCCCGGACAAAATTTTTCTATGCAGACAGAAATTACGTATGTTCCAGGCAGTCCCCACTTCTTGTACTTTGAAAAAAAACAACCCCACGACACACAAAAAATCGTAAGTCTTTCTCGGCAGAGAAGTAACTGCACAAAGCTCTCGAGTCCTGCTTCGTGCCCTTAATCATTCCGTCGGCGATCGCACGAAACTCCCATACTGACAAAAACTCCTTGTCTGCAAACCTTCTCAGTTTCTGTGTAGACTCCATCGTAGCTACACGGCTACAAAAGGCGTAACTCTTCCTCCGACTTCACTTCAACAGAGCTCGCAGCAGCAACAGGCCGCAGGCTCCGCGCGCGCTCCCGGCCCCGCCAGCGGGAGCTGCCCCGGCGGCCTCTGTCCGCGGCTGCAGCGAGCTCCCGCCGCCCCCCCGCCTTCCCCGGGGTCACGTTTCGCTGCCGCTGCGCGAGCGCGACCGGCCAAACGCAGGACCGACCCACAGAACGAGTTTTCAGACTGAGGAAAACGCACAAAACAGGAGCGCAGGGAACCACGAACCTACCTATTGAAGCCATCGTGACAGCAGCTCTCCCACGGGCCTGTGCGAAATCCTCCTTCCCTCCCGCCGTGCCGCATGCTGCCTGTGGCTCACCGAATCGAGGCAGCCGGGCGCGCCGCCCCGCCACGCAGAGACTTGGGAAAAGCGATTCCCCGCATTTGCTAGCACCCTCCGCTCTACCCTACGTTTTACAACGTCACCGCAAAGTGGGTTCCAGTGTCTGCAGCGAGAGAAGCACAGGCTCCCGGTCTCAATACAGCCAGCCGGATGAAAACAGCCAGACTTCACTTCATCCAGGCGGAAAGTAACTTCCCAATTGTTGTTAGGTTAGGCTTTCCGCTCGCTTTTCAGCTCGACTGCCCATTCAGTGTATGCTGTGCTGACTCCACCTCATTTGGGTTTGCCTTGTCCCCCCCGCGCGGCTCACGCCGCCTCTTCCACGCGCAGCGCCGCTCCCAGCGGGTCCTGTGCTCCTGGCAGGGCCGCGGGGGCGGAGAGCGAGCGGCCAGCACACAACCAGGGGTGACCGGGGGCATCATTTGGGGGGAGGGGAGGCGGTGTTATTTGGTTGATTGCGGGGGGGGGGTGGGGGGGGGGGGGGTGAGTGTTACGGGGTTTTTTGTTGTTGTTGTTCCCCCACCACTTCATTTGACCTCAGCTATTTGTAGCTTTCACAGAGAAGCAGGACACGGAACCGAGAACTGGCAGATTAGTGCTTTTTAATGTGTACCAAAGCCCAGCTACTCTATTATACCAAACTGGCTCAACACTCTCAGATGAATTTAGCATCCAGAGCTCTGAATAAAATTTGACTCGCTTCTCAAGATCGCAAAACACTGTGTTGCATTCAACATCACCCTAGCATTGTTCTGAGCAGGTTTTATTTACAGGTCAGGAAGACGAGTGGAAACACTGCAGTTCCACAATGAGCAGCACGTTTCCTCTTCAGATTGTTTCTCAGTGCCCTAGTGCACCGGATTTTCTGAAAGGATCACTGCAGGAAATTACTAGATACAGACAGAAACAAATATGACCATTTATAACTTTGCCATAATGAATTACTCTACTGCTTTCACATTTCTACCGGTACCACATTTTGAATGTGTGTACTAAACCTTCTTGATAGTTTTAAAATATACGAGCTGGGTTGGTTATAGAGATGAGTACTGGTAAACTATTTAGAATTTTGCTTTCTTGCACAGACCATAATGTAAATCAAACTATTCCTTTATAAGAATATTCATTCCTACCATTGTTTTTCTTCATACCAGCTGCTTCTCTTAAACATGTTTTGTAATGGTTGCACTCAGGAGACCCAAATAGCAAAGGTTAGTTGTGATATACACCATATTATCAGGTAAAGAGAAGGGAAAATCCTTGCCACAGGGTTAGAAGAGGTTATTAATGCAGCAGTTCAGAACTGACATCAGTTGCTTTGATTAATTTATTATACAACTACACTTTGTCTTGGATGCTTCCTGGCAGAGCCAGATGCAGTCAAACACACTTTTCACACTCCTATAAACAATAATGATTAGAGAAAATTGATCTCCATAGAAAGCATCCCTGGCTCTGCATAAAAACCACAGTAATCACAGGGCCTTTGAATATCTCATTTCTTTTGCTGATTTTCAAGTTTCGAAAGCTTTGCTTGTTTGGCTATTTACACTTGCTGAATTAGTAGAGAACAAGAATAGTAACCTTTAACAAAGAAGATAACAGTGGTCTGAGGTACCATATGAAGAAGGTTGCATTAAGTAAGAAACTCACTTTCCAAACTAATGTAGGGATGTAATGTAAGCAGAAATTGTGTAATTAAAATTATTAATATACTTGAGTTTTGTCAGCATTTATCAAATTCTCCTTTTCTTAAGATTTTTTTTGCATGGATCCTTCTAACAGAATCAAACTTAATTATACTTAGGGGGCTGTTCATCAAGAAACTGTCTCTGACATGGACACTTAATGACAAACAAAAGCGCACATAACAGAAACTCTTAACTTTGGCTTGTCCTTCTGTCACAAATTTAAAGTTTCAACCAGATGAGATGAGCTCCAAGGATGAAAAAAATTATCTGAAACTCTGAAGAAGATATAAAGGGCAAGGCTGATTATACACAAAAGAAGAGTTAGGAAGGGAAGGAAGGGCAGTGTTGGATGTCTCAGGTGAGGAACTGTTTGGGTTTATGTCAGCACAGTGTGTAAGATAATTCCATCTCAAAAGGAGAAGGTCTGCTGTTTGGCAAGGAGAATTGGTTTCATGGCTGTACCAGACAGAGCACAGTGATAAGGATTAGGTCTTTCAATCTCTGCCAAGTGGTAGTATTTACTCACATAGCAAGACCTGTGTACAGTTCTCCTTGTTAAAGTACATGAGATTCCTGGTTTGATTGGAGCCATTACACTGCAAGATCTATCCAAAATAGCTTAAAATGTAGGGCTTGAATTGTAACATGCACCTTTCTCTAACAAGAAGCCCTGCAGCAGCGTGGCTATGCCGTGTCTTTTGTACAAATTCGGCAAACTCCACAATTTGTGAAGGAGTGTCATGCATTTCCCTGTTACTTCAGTGGTTGACAGAAATGTCGGAGTCAATGTCAAGTGATTGCACATTTCAGATTTTGTCTACAAGGTGCCTGAATATAAATGCCTTTGTGAAATAACATGCCTAACTCAGGCACAGAAAAACACAGATTAATTTAGTTTTCTCCTCCTCTGCAAGAGGGAATAAACATGAAGAGAATTAACATAGGGGAGAACAGCATCTTAAAAAAGATAGAGCAATATGACCTTTAGACTATAAACTCTTAAGTGGAACTGAATGTGTATTTACCCTCTGTCCCCACTCAACACTGGAAGGTCTGTAATTCTGAAACTGCAGAACATCTTTAACTTGTGAATGCAGTAGACAGACCTTCTCAGACATTCAAACACAGGATCATTTTAAAACTGTAATTTTTTTTTTAAAAGTGTGCTCTCAGCTGTACTTCGATTTTTGGAGCTTTCTTCTTCAGCCTTCCCTCAAACTACATGGATTACTCTAGCACATAAGTCATGGAGTGCCACATCATATAGTAGGAGACCTCACCCTGGAAAAGTTGAAAAAATTTCATAGAATCATAGCAAGAGAAGTAGTTGTTCCCATGTTTTTTTGTTAATTTGACCTTTTCCAGACAAAGTGGCTAGTGACATCTCAAAAATGCAAGCTATGCACATGCACTGCAAACAAGCAACATCAGGTATGTGTAAAAACAAACACATCTACCAGGCTGCCTGCTCACCCAGTCCTGTATTTCTATTAAATTGTTTTTAAGTTTCTGTCAATGGCTTATTGTTTGCTTCTTCAAAAAAAGCAAAAATTAGTGATGGACTTCTCAGCTTCAGATTCTTCTGGTTTTTTATATATGTGCAAGATATTATTCATCTATATTTCAATGAATACATAGAAAGATTGTTATTTATCAAATGACCAATTTATGTGGGGAAATGCATGACCTTTCCCCATGGAAAGGGAAAAAAAGAGAAGCCAAACTCTCTAAAACAGAGCGCTTTAAAAACCTTTCAAGTAATCAATTTTTCAGTGGTTCTTAGCAAGAAAAAAGAAAGGGGAAAAAAACCCCAACCAAACCACTACCACTCACCAGTGTATTACCAGGATGTATTTCAAATTTAACTGAAAAGGCACCTATGTTTTGAGACCATGATCAAGTTACAACACTGAAGTATTGTATAAACACATTTTTCCCATGTAATATTTGATTATGTAAACAACATTTTTTGGTCTTTATAACTTCAGAATTATACAGCTTATTTTATTGCCTGCATTTTAGAATTTTTGAGCTCTTACAGATACCACTGAACATAATAAAAAACTGTTTGGCACCCTGGGAAATGCCATCATCTTTTCAGCTCATAGGTGCATATTCCAAGTACAGTCTGTTATCTTGGATGGCAACTATTAAAAAAACCCCACAAAAATAAATAAATATCAGATAATGCTACTGCTTTCTCTCAAGAAAGAATGCCTTTGGACTAGAGCTATAGGAAGGATGTAAGCTGCAGGCTGCACAATTAAACTTTCAGATGTATTGGTTCCTGAATGAAACTGCAACAGGCAATAGCGTGCATCTTACGCAAAACTTCTTCAAGTTTTTTCTCAGTTACTAACTGCATTTGAAATAAGGCAGTGGTTTCGTTTTCAATTCACAGTGGTATGAAAAGTTAAACAAATAACAGACAGACTGGACTAAAGTGTGGAGCCCCAAATAAGGGATGCGCTTACAGGGTGGGTTCTTGAAGAACAACCTATCAGCAGTTGCTTGATTTAATGGTACTAGTGTGGGATCAACGAGCAGTCAGACTTGTTGAGGTACCATTGATGAAAGACTTACAACATGCAAGAGACTTTAAATATGTCTGAAGCTAGAAACCTTATTGCATATAAATTCCTGTAAGACATCTTTTTTTGTCACAAGATCTGCCATTCTTTTAACACAGTTTAACACTTGAATTCAGGACAAAATGAGTGCATGAGAAAGTGGAGAGCCTGTTTCTACATTTAGGGTCCCCATCACTTGGATATTCATTTCCCTGTGAGAAAACTTAATTCACAGCTATGTTTTAGGCAGAAGACTCCATGTAACTTTCCACAAGTGTCTTGGTTAATAAATGGATAATGCAGACAGTGCCAACAGGCCTCTGAGAGGGCCCTTTTTAGGGGAACACTCTCAGTTCTCTGATTTACTTATCAATCAGCACTTTGCCCACGTGGAATGAAAAGTCATGCATTAAAACCAAAAAGAAAGCAATGTAAATACTTGCACAGAAAATGAAACGTGCAGTGTAAAACAAAGTCTTTCCGAATCAGTATCTGATTCTTTCTCCAAAGCAGTTTTAACAGGGCAGTATAAGGCTTAAGGCCCATTCAGATCTATGATCACATTGTTTCTGTCCAGATGAAAATCCTGCTACAAAAGTGAGGGGGGTGGGAAGACAGTGAATAATTTTACAACATCTCTTCAGTGTAATGGCTGAAGAACCTATCTTCTCTGTCTTTTTTCTTCGAATGCTGCATTATTAGAGAGTATTACACAATATTTTCCAGGACCATCTGTAGCACTTGAATTTTTCTCATGTTCAACATGATGTTCAACATGTATGTTGCAGCAGACCCTGTCTCTTTGCAGAAGTTTAGCTCACAAGGCTGTAAGAACAATTCATCATGAAATATTTTTGTCTTGACATAAGCATCAGATCTGAGGAATTTTTGAGTCTGTGATCAGATACAACATTGGCTACAAAATAAAATGTATTCATGTTCCAGAATATTTTATCAACCTACAGTATCCACATCCAATGGAAGACAGAGTATATTTTAGAGAATCAGCTTTCTTATGAAAATCCAGTAACAAGAGTGGCATATTTTGTCAGCTTCAACATATCAGCTGAAGAAAATGCACATTTATATTGTCCCCCTGCTTTATCATCACGTACTATCTGCCACGGACTTGGCACGCCCTAGCTTTTTATATTCAGTCATGTATAATTGTATTCCTTTCTCCTCTGAATCAATGACATATTAGAATGTTTACTGAGTGGCTAAAATATGTACAGATTTTTTAAAGTTTTATGTAGAAACACATAAGATAGCTGTAAACAACACCCGTCTATATCTAGCTAGCTAAATGAATCAAGTTCTAAATCATTTCATCTCTAAGCCAGAGAATAAAGCTTTAGGAAATTAAGTAGTGTAGACTGGGAGAGTACACCTCCTCTGAAAATCTTACCCAAACTGAGTGGGGGGGAGGGAAAGAAAGCTCAATTAAAGCCAATTACCAAACAGCTCAGTTATAGACACTTATACTGTACGTATTTTGGCTAATACTGCTCAGTAAAGGCAGGCATATACTACAAGTATTTTAAGTTATTTTCAGTTCCAATTTCATTCTTGTGTTACAAGATATTTTCCACCATTCAGATTGATATAAATGAAATGGTGAAGTTTGTCAGCACATGAGATGGAATATTATTACCTTTGCTGTGAATGCAGATTACCAGAGTGAAATCACTGATAATAAGTGTTGCTTATTTCTCCACAGGCCAAACAAATACATTTCCATGATCGTATTTGAAAGATATGTTAAGAACTGTATTATAATCAGTGGCAAAAAGGGAAGGAGATCTGTGTCAATGTATACTTGAAAATACATCAAGTCACCTCCAAACTTCATGCAATAAATCTTTCTATAAAGGTTAGTTTTACCAAGCTGAATGTCTCAATGAAGGTAACCCAGAGACAAAAAACTGTGACACAGATCATAGTATGTTGTATTGACTTCAGTGCTTACAACAGCCAAGAAGTGGTGTCTGAACATTTATGATTATGCTTTCCAGCATTTCACATGCTCTTTCTGGAAGACCTCATTAAGTTCATGCTGTTAGAATCCCAATAGGAGATGGAAGTCCTTTCCTGCTTGCTCCTGAAGTCTATGGAGGCTTCTTATGCACTAGTAAATGGTGTATTTTATAATAATTAAGAAACATTAGGTGTTTAATTATAAAAATATTGTGTAGACAAGCACTGTATTCAGCCATGAGATAAACATGTCAAGGGCAATTGCAGGACAATGAAAAATGTAACAGAAATCTGGTATATCCGCTTTGCATTAAACGTCATAAATTTCCTTTCTCTACTTGTATTTTTTATTTCTCATTAATAGCCTCAACAACAACAACAAAAAAAAACCAAATGAAAACCCACCAAAAAAAATCAAAAAAAACCACTAAACCCAAAATCACAATAGCAAAAACCAAAATGCATCTGTGTTTCCAGGAGGACAGAGCTTATGATAACCATCCACATAAGAGGATGCACTGATGTTCTAAGCAAATGAACACAGATGGCTGGAAAAGTTCTTTATCTACTGCTTGCTTTGGACATGTATATCTTACATAAATAGGTAAGAGGAGGAGAGAAAATCAGGTATAAATCAATATTATATGAAAGTTTTTCACATTGTGGAGAAAGTTTTTGCCCATTATAAACAAGAAATTTTTCCCTTTGACAAATTAGTTTCACTTTTATTCTCAATGCTACTGACCCTCCTGACACATGGAAAATGTTCTCAGTTTAGAACCCTGACATTTTGTAATCAAAAAATTTAGCAGTATGTATCATTTTCCTTGCAACTCAGTGACCGGAAAAAATTACAATCCTGGAATAACTATATGAAACCACAACATTTTAAAATTCTAATCAGTAATAGAATTTTACAGTAATGAGGATATCTGTTAGATTGTGGTTTTTCCTTCCAATAGAGTTATTAAACACTGATCACTCTACCGGATGATGTAATAGAGTAAGTCTGTGTTAGTCAATGGGGGGAATTTAGGGCTACAATGTCTCTGTCAGATAAAAACAGAGTCTGTATGAGAAAAATTGTGGAAATCTTCCAGTGTGTGGTCTTGAAGAGCTCCACAACAGCATGAGGAGAAAAGATGCCCTTTTTAAAATTTTTAGAACAGATGCAGCTCATACACAAGCTTTGAGTAGAGTACCTAGGCTAAGCTCCATGGAAGAGATGAAAAGGTGAGGCCTTACACATGCTTGAAGGCTCAGAGATTCCTTATACTGGCAGCAATGCTTTCATTCCATCGTATGCACTGCTTGAACTACACAAGTCTACTTAGGCTGTTCAGAAAAGATGGAAAAACAAGACGTCATGTCTTCTCTTTGTCAGTACATTAATAGAGGATTATAGACAATCTTCCCTTGTTCCACAGATCCCTGCCTTCTGTTGCAAGACAGTGCCTGTTTGTGAATGAAGACTTTCTGCAGAGTTCTGTCCATGCTTTGACCAGGGCTGAAGAAGGGGCAGCTCTTCACATCTAGCCTGAGGGGTGGAGTGGCAGGGCAGCTAGCCAGAGCTGGCAAAGAGGTTGCTACGCTTTTATTTGTTACTTCTATATACAAAGGGACTTCAATTAGCTGTATACTGTCTGAGACAAAAGAGCCTTTATAAGCTTCAAAATGGCCTGCAAATAGTGCTTCAGTTCTTTCACTGATGTGTGGGACTCTCCGTCCCATGGGATATACAACAGCTATTGTGATATTCAAGAGAGCTGTATCTGGGTTCTAATGGGACCCCTACTTTTATGAGGGGTATTTATAAAAAAAGCCGATTTATAGACCACTAGCCAATTTATAGACCACTTAGGTTTGTCTCAAGAAACAAGGTGTCTTTCAAAAGATAATTCAGAATATAAACCCTGTGGGTGCTGTTTTACCTTCAAGCTATGTAAAGTGAAGAAAAGGGCAATGAAACCATGGCAGCAAGTGATCACTGGAGTAGCAGTGCTGACACAAAATTGACTGCATGCACCCAGACTGAGGGAGGTTAAACTTACATCTGTTTGATAAAGAACAAGGCTCTGAAAAGGAGCCCTGCAGGCAGGACATCTTCAATAAATGTACAGGGAGAAAGAAGAGTTAGGGCATAGCTAATGTAAGGGAGACAGATACATAACACTACTGGACTGACTTCCCTTACAAAGTGGTTTTACCTGGAACGAAAATTAAGATCTCTAGGGATAACAGAGCTCTGTTTTATAAGGCTTTATTAAAGACAGTGTCCTTCAGTAAACAGTTTAAGAATCAGATGCGTTCAAGATACAAGATATACTGTTTACAAGCAGAACTTAAAGAAGATATAATTTTATAATTTTTTATACATAAGGACTGGATGTCATTGCAATTCTTGACTACAGGATACACAAAACCATGTATTGTTCTTTTAAAATGTATACTTTCGTACTTTTCTAAAAGCACTACAGAATCCCTTGATATGGTATGTGCTAACTACACGGAACGCTATTGTCGACAAGGAAACGGGGAGGAAATAAGAAAGTAATATATCTAGATAATTGGTAAGCAGGTTACAGCATCCTCAGTGGTAAATTGGAAAGGAGATAAACAGCAAAGCTGAGATGCAGAACAAAGCAATTTTGAATTCAAGGGTGAACTGAACAGAGACGGAAGTGGCAATATCTTAATGGCAGAAATTAAGACTCCAGAGTCCATGACTAGAAAAGCCTCAATCTGTTGAAAATTTCTGAACAAGTTAGTATGTTTCCTGACTTTTACCAAAATAAAGACCATGCATTTAAAGCACTTAAAAGAAGAGCAAGGCTGCAAGGGAAAGTACTAAAAATTGGGGCTGTTAAGAACTCCTGCAAAGTGCACACTGTTAGAGTCACCTTTGTTGCATGTGCATTAAAGCAGTCTCAACCACAGGAACAGCTGCTTCTGTTCCCTTCAGATTCTTGGCCTCTTCAATACACAAAACACAACATTCTTGCTCTGGATATGAATTAAGGATTGGTAGCAGAAATAATATAAAGCACTTCTTGCCAAAGAAGTCAGAAGACACAGAAGCAAGTAGATGCAGTAAGTACTTACTATAGATACAAGCAATAAATATAGTAGAAGTGAAAGGAAAAGAGAGAAAATTAAAAAGAAAATTAAAGTAAAACTTGTCTCTGACAATAGAAGTTTCTGTGCTCTGATGGGAAAGTCACCCAATTAACATTTCTGACAGATGCTTGCTAACAGGGCTTTTTTAGTTGCATGTTTTCTAGGTGACTCACCTCATACACCTTTAACCTCTAACACCTTTAACTTTAGTGTCAAAGTACATTCTGTTTACAGCAAAAAGCAAAGCTGCATAGAGATGAGCACTTAACCTGCAGCATTTAGTACACCTTGAGCCTCATTTTTAAATGGGCACTCAAAGGAAGAATTGCCTCCTTTGGTCTAAGCTAGAATAATTATTTTCGGTGTTCCATTAACTGAGTATCTAAAACCAGCATTTGAGAGACGACAGCATTTAGAATTAAGCAGGGGAATCAAAATAGAGAAATACACTGAAAGCCAAACATTTTTCTAGGGCAAATCCTAACTCTTAGCAACATGAATGGAAACCATTTAACAACAACATGTTTTGTTCAGTAGATCAACCTATAATTGATTTCCTGAAGCTGTCTTCAGGAGGATATCTGCCACTAATTATTTAAAAGCTAGGAGAACCATAAAGAGATGTCTTGAACTGGGTAGAAGATTTTGTATAGCTAAAGATAATTTTACTCTGTGTTGATGTTACTTGCTTTTGACAACTATTAAGTGAGGCAAATTAAACAGAAAAGTTTTTAAGTTAAACTTACAACACTAACTACTATTGCATCAAAACCCATCATCAAATTTATTGAAAACTCTACTATCAAGATCCTCCCAGAGTAGACAGTCATAGCCTAAGCAGTAAAACCATACATAATATACATGAATTTTCATTTGAACATCATGTAATGCATAAAATTTAAATGAATGCCTGTGATTTTTATTCAGGTTTTAAATACATTAGTTGGCTTCCTGCTATGTCCAGCACTTTCTGATGCAGTCTCCAGAAATACCTTTTTCTTTTAAATCTTTTCAAAATAATTTTGCACAAAAAAGGTGACAGGTAACAGTAGCTTAGCTGCTATTTTTAGCAGGAAAGAGTTAAGGCCTCAAAAAAAAAAAATTATAGCTAGATCATATTAAATCTTTAAATATGTAATTTCTTCTACCAACTACTTTTCCATGCTTGCACATTTACAAACTGTATTGTGGAATAAAACCCTCCATAACATTCATTCCTCTGGTTCGGAATCTCCTTGACTTCAGCATAGCTACTGCCAAGCTCTATTGTCAGCTTCACTTGCCTGGAAAGGTGGTAACATAGATATCACCCCTGTTTCCTCAGATGGAGACAAAACCTGCTTAAAATCACACGGAACTCAAGTCTCCTGGCAGTACTATTTTGACATCATTGAACATAAGCAGACAGATTGTGGAACATTGAAACCACGCAAAGAGATACAGAGAACAAGAGCAGGATAGCCTCAAACACTAAGCTGCATTTCCTCTTGCTTCTGTGACACAGTTGCCTAATTTCTCCACACTGACTCTGGAAAATTAATGTGAACATGGGACTCCCTGTTGGCAATTAAAATCTGGGTGGCGTTAAGTATTTCTTGGATAATTCTTCATTATTAACATCTTTTTGGTATGATTAAAATAGGACTGCTAAAATCTGCTTCTCTGACTTACACATCTAAATTCACCATTTATATGTCTTAGTTATAAACCACTGTTGTGTTAGTTGCCTTCATACACAGTTCATGTTCACATTATTGAGGATGTAGAGGTACCTTACCTGGAATGGTTCTGTACAGCTCAGATGGGCTGCTGACTTTTTCACTGAAGGGAAGCCGCTGATGGCATAATGGAGGTGCTGTCACTAGGAGAGAGGGAAAAGGGCAATTCCTCTTTAGTAACAGCTGAAATGTCAATAATGCTATTAAAATAAATAAGTAACTAGAGACAGATATTTTCTTACCATATGTCATCTCTGGTGACAGGGGAAAAGCTGGTGTGAATGTGGCAGCTTCATTTCCATTTTTTATTGTGGAGAAGATTCCCCGATCTATTTCATCTTGGTAATGTACAACAGCCATCTAAGAACAGACACAAGCAAAATTACAGTGTGATAATTCTCACTTAACCCTATGACACAGTGGAACATTCTTCATTAAATTACAAAAGGTTTCTGTAATCAGATATAATGTGGTCTACGGTTCCAGCAGAGAGATCTTGGAACACTGAAAACATGCAAACACAGAATAGACAAGAGCAGGATACCCTTAAACATTGAATTGCATTTCTGAGGTAACTGCAGTTATTTGTTCTTATTGCCATGATGCAACTGCCCCATGGTTTCACATTGATTTTGAACTGAACATAAAACTTCCTACTGGCCACTCACTTCAGTAAGTATTTAGTGAAAAATTCTTGATTGTTTACCTCCTTGGTCTCCCCTACAGCAACCGGTGATCCTGGAATTACAGCCTGGTGAGTAGCAGGAGACTTCATCCATCCACACCTGTTATACAATGGCTGCCCAGGAACATCATTGTCATACTGCCCAACACTTAACTTTCTGAGCCTTTTCCCTGTTGCATCATCATCTTGCATACCTGTTGCTGAAAACAAACAGGGCAAGCTGATTAAGAAGCTTTTTTTTTTTTCAGTTAGAACTGTTAAAACAAACTTCACTATTATGCCTGTAGTGATTGTATTCAAGAATGTTCATGAAATAACTGTTTTACAAAACCACATAGGTGGGGAAAAGATATCAGTTGTAGTTAGCCTTGTTGACACCAGTTGGAACATATTTGCAGTCTCTTTGGTTCTAGAGGAGTCAGTCAAGCAGCAAATTTCCTCTGATGCTCATTTTTGAAGCGATCACTCCAGTGCCATCGGTAGAGCACGCCAGCAGGGGCCGCTACGGGCACTCCAATGGGAAAACTCGCTTGCCATTCCTGACACGGAGGCTCTTGGCAGAAAAACCATTGCTGCTGTCCAGGACTGCGTTTTCCTCCCCCCAAAAGCAGCTTATTTTTAGCTAAAACGGACCCCGGCCCTTATAAGCTCAGTTCACTGTACACCTTTTGTGACACACACAGCAATCACACTTAATCACAAAAATTAGGTATTAGCTACACACAGAAGCTGTAATCCTGAGGAACAGCACAGAAGAGTAAGCTAAACCAGGAGAACAATCCAGGATATTCAAGGATATAAAGCAGTATTTCCTTCCAAAGTCATTATTAAGAGTATGTCACTAGATGCAACTTTATGATTAGCAGGATTTTATACTTGGTCATCCACTCCAAACAGCAGGCTTCTGTTGTCTCTGAACTTCAGATTACTCCTGCAGCAATTGCTTTTTCCAGCCTTCTTCTTAAGTCAACAGCAAGGATCCGTAGAACTTACTGTGTAGTCACAAAAATAACCACATGCATAGCAACTTTTCAAATACTCCTCTGAGAGCTTCTATTGTCTATATATGCAAAAAGGTCTTTGAGAATTAGCTATTTCTCTTAAAAGAGCTGAGGATTTCCACATGAACCTACTTCAATTGCTTGGTATCATTTAAACCTTTACAATCATTTCCAGCTGTAAGTATGTGTTGATGAAGCACGTCTCCTACACACCCTGATCGTGGAGCCATAGCAGTAGGAGTCCAAAGTGTGCCCTTCATCTAAACCAGCAGGAGGGCTGAATCAGCAACTTTGGTAGAGAAAGATGATAGCATACACCTTACACACACATCAATTTCCTAATTCGAAGTAGCTGATAGAAGCTAAGGTGTAAAATCTGGCATGCAGCATAAGAGTCTGTATTATAGACATTTAACCTCGATTACACTGCACAACTGTAGACCACCATACACAAATATGTTTCTGTAGAGGAGAACAATTTTTATTCAAACTTGAAACAGAGACAGGGATTTCAGACTAAAATCTATGGTACTTCAGTGATTCTGCATTGACATACGTGTGTATCAACTTGAGTAACTTGCTGGCAAGTAGTGGCTTATCATAAAAATATTGATAAATCCCTTGTTAAACTACAGAATTAGACGCTTCCAAAAAATCCATCTCTGCCAGCATTAAAGGCAGTGTGATAGTAACTATTAAAGCAAATAAATAAAGAAATAAAACCCTATTAGTCACTTTTGAAAATTCCACCAATAGGGTTAAATTTCAGGGTCCAAATAAAACCAATTATTTATTTTATCAAGTCAATATTCATAAACCTAGCACATTTTGGAAAAGACACAACTGAGATTCTGTTTTAATGGTGTGACTTTGAAAACTAAAATACTTTTTAAGCATCCATATTTAACTCTTTTTCCCTTGACTTGAATGTGTGGTCTCCCATTTATGGAGTGTCTTCTGAAGACACTGTGAGCAAACCAGATGCATCACTCAAGACCTTCGAAGCCAGAAAAGGACATGAAATCACAAATATCTTCCAAACCTCTTAAATGATGCTTAAAAGTCATGATGAATTCTACTGAAACTGGAGACACTTAAGAATGTAGACTGAGTTCATACTATTCCAGCATTTACCAACTTTTTGCATTGGATTTCTTTGTTTATTTGTAATTTTTGTAAAGAAAAATGAGTGGGAATCACTGTGCAGAATCTCAGACCATCTGAGACCAGACACTCCCAGTCCCAGCTTCTGGGACTCCAATGCTTCTCCACAGGAGCAATGGAAGCCAGGAATCACACATAAGAGTTTCATTCAATTTGTAACCAAGTTACTAAGGTACAGATAATTTATTTCAGAATATGTCTCTTAGTTAACATGGCCTCAAGATTACTTTATGAGAGAGAATATCTACTTTTTTGGGTGGGTCAAAGCAGACCTTAAAATTTAATGCAAATTTTGCTTGTCCCACTAATGAGAGGATTTTACCATCAATAATATCGATACACTCATGAAGCCTGTAATTTCTACAAAGCTAAATGTAGTCCTCAGAAAGCTACAAACAGGTCTCTCAGGGAAAATGGACATTTTCCTTAAATAGACTGGAAGTGCATTACATGCCAAATTCCCAGCAGATGCTGGACAACAGAGGGGAGAAGTTGAGCTGATATATTTCAATAAAGCTTAAAGCAAATACCTCAAATTTAAGAGATTAAGTGAAGGAGTGAGCAAAAAATTACTTAGTTCATTAGTTTCAAAAATGTACTTCAAAGCTGCCTCATTTAATGTAAGAGATGTTTTAGACTCATTAATTTGAAAGGCACCTTTTACAGTGTAACATGTCAGTTGCCAAGACTTCCTAGAAATTATAAAATTCATTTTTGTTCTTATGATTTAGCTTAAAGTTTTGGCAGAGCTTCATAAATATCCCAGGAGCATATATTTATTTCTTTGAAAGCATTTTGTATACTCTCATTTCTCTCTTTTCCCATGTGAACTACAAAAGTAATTTTGTTTTCCCCGAAGAACAAATAATAACATTCCAACAGATTGGCATCAGAACATCAGGCACTTATCTTGTCAGATAGTTATCACTATGCAAAAACTACAGCTAACAGAAGCATGGCCAGTGGTTAAAGGTTAATCATTGTTTGGTTTCTTTAACTGGTTAGCTTTCCTGGACTACTACTGAGAGGTATTTGTAACGATTAGAAAGCAGACAACACTAAGCTTCAAATCTTGTCTACAGTGGCTTGTCAATAACAGTGCTGTATCTCGTATATTGTTAGTTGCCCCCAAGTATGTTAACTCTTCATGTGTTATGCATGCTTGTATTTACTGAGTGCATGAGGCACACCATAAAAAAAGGCCACATTTACTTTCAGTTACCACAACAACCAGCAAGATGATGCTTACATGTTTCTACTTGATTCACAAGGCTTGTGGGCTAGCCTCAAAACCAGCTTTACTTGAGAGTGGGGCAAGCACAGCATGCATGGTAGAACTCTCTGTGAAGAACTTTTCTTGTGGAGGTACAAAAAGAAACTGGGCTGATAGCCCTTCTCCCCATCATGGAAGTCCTTATCATTTGTAAAACAGAACTATCAGTCTTTTCCAAAGCTAAGCGATGTCCATTGAAGACCTTCCCTTCTACCTGGTTTGTATCACAGCCAACTGTGCAAATTACAGTCAACTGGTAACCCCTTACAACAGGTAATTACAAAATAAAGTTAAAAAGAAATATGAGTGTTTCAACATCCTGTTGTTTGCTCCTCTAAAAGGGGCTCTAAATTACATGACTTTGTGCATGCAGAGGTGCAGTTTTAATCATCTGAATACTACTCAACAGTTACCACTCGGCAGTTCTTCTATACCTCTGCGTTGTTTTTCTTGATAGGTGGGTGGTTTGTTGGCTTTTTTTTTGCTTTTTAAACAAAGCAATATATTACAGAAAATATTTTAAAACGCATATAAATAAACTCATTCAAACTGTTTGAATGAGGTTGGGTGATGGTGTCACCCCTCAGGCTCCTTCTCTCCAAACTAGAAAAAGCCAGTGTCCTCAGCCATTCCTCACAGGACATGCCTTCCAACCCTGTCCTCTGGACATATTCAAGCACCTTCATATCCTTTTTAAATGATAGGGCCCAGAACTGCACACACTACTCAACGTGAAGCCACACCAACACTAAATACTCCTTATAAAGCAGGTTTATTTGGCAATACTTCTTTCAATCAATGGCAGAGCAGTTTAGACAATGCCAGATGATATCAAATCACCAAGAATTAACTTCAAACTGGAGCTATTAACTGTAAATTTTTCACATTTAAATGTAAGACAAGACACATCTTCATTTACAATATCTTTTGGAAATTAGCAAATATTTACATCAGCTTCAATGTTTAAGGAAAATGTGTTAGATTGAGAGATTTTATTCATAGTTTTCTGACTAAATGAGTAATCAAAGCTTGTGTATAGGCAATGTTTTGTTTTTCTAAATCAAAAGGTGCTATCAAGCTTTGAACCTAATACTATTAACTGGAATTTCACATTGACCTTAACAAGTACTGAAAATCTGGAAAGCAAGGATTGCTGCCATCAAAAGGAAAGAAATTGATTATTCAGTTTTTACAAGACACTTATTTTAAAATTTCTTTGCTGAAATTATCCAACTGATTGCAAACATGATTCTTTGTTATAGCACTGAAATATAAACTTCTGAACTTGTAAAACTGATTTTAACCACCTGAATTTCAATCATCAATACTTCAGCAACAGTTAAGATCATTTTCTCTGTATAGAGCTTAAGAAATGTTAACTATATTCTTTCACAGGCAGCTTCTCACTTACTTAACTTCATTTATTCCCCAGCAGGATTTTTGGAATACAAAATTCATTTCAATGCTAACCCTTTCACAAGAGACAAAAGGTAACATCTCTACATTCAAGAAAATCTGACAAGCTTTTAGGTGGTTCTAGAAAATTACATATTGTTTGAAGAAACAAAAGGAAAACAAAAGGAAAACTTACTAGGATGTATGCTTAATCAACCAATCAATACAACTTCACAGACTCTGCAGACAGACAAGTTGGAAATCATTGCTGTGTACAAGCATGTCACACACAGAGGGGCACAGCGAGGAAAAGACAAAGTGCTTGCACTTTGTGTGAGCTTCTTACCACAGCACCAGCTGGTGTGAAAAGTTAGCATGACGTAAGAGGCTCTACCACTTCTACCCACAGATCAATAAAATGCAGGGTTCTGGTGTAAAAGGTACAGTGCAAGTTTCCACAAAGCTGTTTTTCCAGTGCCCCTTTCACAGACCTCAACAGAAGTCATGGAGGCTGAAATAACACTCTGGGGAGAACTGTGTTAGCATTGCAGAAATTCCAGATGCCAATGCCTACGCACCAGTTTAAAACGACCTGTCAATTACCATGAAACAAGGGGATTCAATCCAACATGAGGCTTAAGAACCCATCAAGGTAAAAAAAAAGTCTGTAAGTTAACTTCTAACAGAGGAGCCTTCAGGGACTATCATAAATACTAAAAAATGTTACCGATAACACTATCCAAATCAAAAGTGATTTCCTTCTCCGGCACTATTTGTCTTCTACAAAGTTTAAGATTTTTGAAGAAGGCATGTAATGATCAAGATTTCAGGACAGCTTTATGCTTAAACCATAGAAAATCTATTTTAAGGATTTAGAATCGGCTTTACAATCACTACTACATACTGAAAGGAAAAATATCTTCAAAGACAGCAAGACAAAATTTGAGCTAAACATTGCTGTGGTGGAAAAAGGATAAGCAAATATACACCCAGTTGAAACAAAATCACAGGATCACAAAATATTCTGAGCTGAAAGAGACCCACCAGGATCATCGAGTCCAATTTTTAGGTGAAGTATGGGGATTGAACCCATGACCTTGGTGGATTTCTGATGCAAGTACTAAACGAGTATCTTGATGTGCTCAAATTTTCAGATTCACGATCTATAGGAACACTGTTTCAAAGGGATTAATTAGAACAAAAGCCAACTATGCTGTGCCTGTGATACCTTCAATGCCTTAACCTTTCTAAAATGTAACACAAAGTGCTGCTGAAGTCAGAAAAATCCCTTCATTCTTGAAAAAATACCCCATATTTAGCAATGGTTAACAAGCAAACTATTTTTACCCCTATTTTGAACAGCTAGTAGACTAGGAGTATAAACTGCTTATAACCAATTAGTCTAACAAGCAAATGAAAAGGTCTAAACTTTACCCCAAATTCAAGTAGATCATCAAACACAGGACACAGCAGCTTTGCAGGTCTGGACACTTGAGTTTTGTAGCCCTTTTACATTATGCTAAGAATGGGCAGCAAGCCTGGTGTAAAATCCAAACTGGTATCTCCAAACCATTAAAGAGAGTTCCTAATGAAGCTACACTCAGGCTCACATGCTGAAAATTACAGGACTGATAAAAATTTGTGGAGTAAGTACATGACATAAATTAAATTAAAAATTACTGTGCTGCTAAATGTAACTAAAATTCAATTTTAAGTGTAGCTTAAAAATTAATTTATTTATTTTATTTAGTTTAAAAGTTGAATTTAGTTAAAATTCCACTTTTAACTTAAAAATTCAATTTTTATCTTTAATTTAGCTAAAAACTCAAATTTACTGTTAGCCACTGTAAAATTAACTCCCAAGTCAGGCACCGAAATTTTCCTGTGCAATGGAAACTACAGCAGGTTTTATAGTGTATTGTACATACAAATAAGGCAGGTGATCATTTGGACAAGCTTCGTTCTTTTCTCACTTCACAAGTTATTTCAGTGGGACTGTGCTTACCCACAGAATAGCACAATAAGTGGGAACATCTGGAACAGTTCAATACTTTTAAAAAATATTATTTAATAAAGTATGCAAAAAGGATTTCTTCCTCTCTCCTTTGTCTGCAGAAACACTGTAGTATGATTTATGATACTGTATCTTAGACCATCTCCAAAGATTCAGTTTTTATATGGGAAAGATCTCTGATGGTATTCCAGATGTGTAATCAGATGCTAAGCCACCTTGTCTTTATTCATTTTGCACTATTTTTTTGAGGGAGGGAGGCTTTATTCAGCTCAATTCTTTGCTGAGCTGATAAACTATATAAACTCAAAGCAAAATATAAGGTTGTATGAATTGTGTATCTATGTTGTCCCTACAACATTAGGTAACCTAGGAAAGTTTTAATATGATAATTTCAAACACCATAACTCATGCATGAAGAACAATTAGAATTAGCTGAGAGTAACAATATGATTTCAACCTTATGGAAAATATAGTCCCTCTCTTCCTCATGCAGGCAAATTTAGATAGAAATGCATCTCTTGGTCACAGTAATTGAAACAGGCTACCCCCAATATTAAATGCATGTGTTTCTGTGTTCTGCCTTAGCTTGATCACATAATTCCTCACCTGCATCTAATATTTTTCTAAAGATGGAAATTTTAACATTTTAACAGTGAAAATGTGGGGGGCACAGATGAGACATAGGTGACAATGACAGTAGGTTATAATGAAAATAGGTAAAAACCTTTCTGTTCTCTACATTTATTGACAGGTTCTTGTTTTTACAGTTTTGTAAGTGGAAGCAAAACATTGATTTAGCTTTCCTTCTTTACCCAGTAAGCATAAGCCTTGTGGTAAAAGACGGCTGGTTTGAGAAAATAAGTCTTACAAATATCTTAACTGTAGACGGATGTCATGTGTTATTAGGCATAAAAGAATATACAAAGTAAATGGGGAACATAAGGCTGCAGAGAAAAGCTTACACATCAAAATTTCTTCACGCTACAAACTTCCTGTCATTTAAAATTAAGCACTATTGCAGGACTGTGTTATTAGTAAATGGCAGCTTCATTTAGTACCAGAAACTCATCTCCACATAATTTAGCTCATGTAAAAGATAAAAATTGGAAAAATCTTAATAAACAGTCCAGTGATTCACCTCTGATAAGCAACACACACAACACTGAAGGAGAAAAAGAGGTCATCAGCCATTCTTCTATGTGGTTCATAAAGGTACCTCCTAGCAAAACGGAATTCAATGATCCAAAAATGCTAAGCACTTAACACAAGACATCATTTCAGACAAAACCCAGAGCTCTGCTCTGTGGGCAGTCAGTAATTTGTGCCATGCTGACCTATGCTAAGGGTACCTGTGGATAAAAACATCTAGGAAGAAGCATGAAAGGAGAGGTAGCTACATATCTGTCAATCAGTGCAGAATCATATGAGCAAACGCAAGCAAGAATGCAACAAAATGTACATCCCAGCTGACACGCACATTTCATTCTTAAGCTCATTCTTCCAGCTTTGCAGGACACTGGAAACATGCACATGCCTTTTAAGGCATGTATTTTCTGCATGCTCATGCAGGAAACCTGGTAATTCCACCATCTTTCCACTTCTTCCACCATCTCCCACTAATCCAACCCTCAATTTAGGCGCACACACACCACGCATCGCATTGATCCCATTCAACTCCAGCACTGTTTGCTCCCACTCATGCAAAATCTCTCATTCATCCAATCAGCCTCACTCAGACCATTCAGTCCTGATCTGCCAACTCTCCCCATCACAGACCAATTCATTCTGTTGATATACTTGTTAGGTCAAGGACTGTTTAAGCCAGACAGTATAGAGCTCCCCCTAAAACCTGACTCTGTAAGATCAGCCATTGTGAGCAAATGGTGTTTTGGTTATCCATTATTAATGGCTATTTCTTCATCCCCCTGGCAGCCAGCATTTCTTTCTGCTATCAATCACAGTTCCTGTGCTGCAGTAGTTTCAACAGCTAATTAAGTGCCTTGGAAGTTCTCCTGCTTATCCTAATTCTATGAAATTCTATGAGGCTACTCCAAAGTAAAATAAATCACATTCAACACATTCTGGATTATAGCCACTCCTACTGGTTATATGCATCAGCAAGCTTGCTGAGGAGGCACTCTACCCCTTCAACCAAGTGATTAATAAATTAAACAAGATTGGACTCAGATCCTTGAGCTACAGGCGTCCAACTAGACTGTGCCACTGACCACAGCCCTCTGAGATCTGTCATGCAGGCAGTTCTCAATCCAGTGATTCAGATCAATGATGTATATAGGGAAAAACATTCCAGTGTTCCTTATTCTTAATATTCATTGAGTTAAATTGCTTTTTTCCCCATGTTGGTTTGTGCACACCATGCATAAATAAATGGTTCTGTATATTTCAGTGGGGCAAGTCCAGATATGTAAATAAATAAATCCTACAGCACTCGGAAAATCAGTATGTGCTGGTGACCTCCTAGTCTCAAGCAGAGTGGCAGAATGCCACATATATGTGTTGTTTTACCTTTGGAACCATGGGTAGCTTTAAAATCAAGCTCATGCTAGTATAAACTGAATGTTACTTGCAGAAGTCAGAAATAGAACGTTTTAGCACTTGACATAAAGACAAACTTAAAAAATTATGATTGTGCTAAAGCTATACAAATTATTTTTTTAATCTTGTTTAATTAAGGGCTATTCTTATGTTCCTGACTACTAAAGTCTTTCCTCTCTCATACTATGCCCCATTACCTCCCCTCAAAATATCCAGGATTTTAAATGCTCTCTATATATTTATATTTGATTCATTAAATATGGAAATTCCATAATTTAATTCTTTAAAACAAATCCTCTTCCAGATCATTCCTCAAGTACAATTATTTTCAGTGGTCTTTATTTACCTGGTGTTAAAAATGGAAGGGAAATTACAGTGACTCCTACTTCCTTTGGGAGATGACCAGAATCTGTGAGAAAATTTCAAATATCTCTCTTTAGCTTTATATATTTAAACACATGTAAAAGGTGGCTTATTCTAAATGATCCTTTTATCTCTTTCACTAGATCCACTATATTTAAAGAGTTCTCTCCTGCTGGAAAAATCTCAATTTGTCCATCAGCTAATAATTTGGAAAGATTCAAGATAATTACAAACTAATGCCACAAAATGCATATTGTGTATTTAAAAAAAGCAGTGAAGCATCTCACATATATTCATCATGGATTTCTGGACTTCTTCAGTCCTCAGTTACCCTCCTAAACACAAAGTTTAGGAGTTACCCACAAGTTACCCTCCTAAAGAGAAAACTGTGATTTCACCTTCTTTACAAGAACCACCATCCTTGATCACATGGGCCTGCACATGAACAGAAACCACACACTAGTTAGGCACATTCATCATTGAATGGTTTAGCATATGCTACTGAGCTTGAGCTGAAGCAGCTCATTTGTGTCCAGTGAGGCCCTGGGCACGTTTTCTGTCGTGTTAGCTACTACTGAATGAAATCCTGGAGACACAAGCAAGTCTTTCATTGCACCATGACTCAAGACAAGAAAATGGAGAAGAGGAAGATGGAAGCGGAGAAAGGAAGGTAAGGGCATATGTTTTGCCAGAGGAATTAGACCACATAAAATTTTCGAACATGACAGTAAGACCAGCAAGAGCTTGTTTGTCACAAATTTTACCTACACCATTAATAATAGGTTTAGTGAACTTAGCCAGAGGCAGACTACTCATCCTTTTGCAAAGCTGCTATTTCTAGTAGCATTACTTAGGCAACATAGTCAGTAAGCGTTGAATATTTAATTCCACCAGTTAATTTCTACAATCATTTCAGAGCCAGAGATAACAAGCAAGCACTGTGACTTGTAGATTTTTGTCTTGGAGTGATTTATTATGATAGTCTATTCCATGATCCTCTACTAACGCCCAAAAATGGTTCCTGTACCTTTAAATAGAGACTGGAGGCGGGGGGGGGGCGCGAGCGGGTGGGGGAGACTTCTTGCTTTGGCTGCGCAGGCAGATTTGGAGCCTCACTGCCCAGGCTTTCCATGGTGCTGTGCAACGTGGTTTCTCTGCTTGGCTAACTATTGGTGGAAAGGGATTTTTGGAACCCTTTTGGAGAGAAGGATTCAGTCCAGAGAATCCTCTCTTAAATTTGTCTCAAAACTGAGACAATTTTTAAACAGGAAAGTTTCAAAAACAGCATGTCTTAAAATAATTTACTGGCAAATATTACATTATTTGTGAAAACATTGCATAGAAATTTAATGCCAGCATCATTACACTAAATTTGGAGATAAAGTTGTTGGAACTTTTTCTCCTACTTTAAATGGAAATAATAAAAAAATCATAATAATGGAAAACATACACCACCAATGCCTTCTAAAAATGTCTCAATGCACAAATTCTGCTCCCTTAAACTTACAGCAGCAAAAATTTCCAACTGATGATCTACAACAGGTAAGAACTTGGTGAACAGTACTTTTTTCAAGCAAAAAGACAAGTACCTGCAAAACTCACTTATCTTACATCAATTTGATTCCATATCTTGAATGGTTACATAAACAGGGTATCAGAAATAATTCCTTGACAATCATCGTCAAAGTTTTAAGTCATGACCAGAGGGTCCTGCTGTACCATATCATGAACACACAGTTGCTAGAAAATGCGTTATGGGCAGAAAGTATTACAGCTTACCATGCTGGGAGGGATTCCTGTTTGTGACCTCTAATTTGTCATGGAAGCCAGAACTACTGTCAAGCCCTTCCATGTCTGCCTCAAGGCTGGTGAAGCCATTTACTTGATTTCTGTCACTGGTGACAGTGTTAGTGCGGGTTGGGATTGGTTCAAATGTAGGATCTAATTCCAAGATCAGCCTGTTCAATTGTTCAATGGACTGGTCAATATCCAAAGTTGGAGAAGCTGGCAAGTCCCCAGTGTTTTGTCCTAAATCCAGGCCATTTGTGTTCCTCTGAGGCACTGGCCTTGACTTAAAACTGTCAGCACTTGCATGTTCTTCAGCTTCTGCAGCACCCAGCATGCTTCCTAGCCCCCTCTGCACAGCATCTCTGCTGCTGGAGCCACGTGCTGGGGTGTCTGGGACTTGGGACTGGCTCTGGACACTGCCCAAATTCTCCACTGTGTTATGAATGCCAACCCTAATTTCATTCTCTGGGGCAAAACCGTATTGGTGAGCAGTGACCATCTGCTGCTGGCGTACCCAGGTCTGAGTAGAATAGTTACTTGGGCCATAGGCTTGTGGATGGGGTGAGACAGAAGGATTCTGTTGCGATTGTTGAGTTGACTTTGGCTCAGTGCTTCCAAATGATCTCTCATAAAGGGTATCTACACCAATTCCCAGGTCTGTGGCAAAAGCATTGTGATGCTCTTCCCCAGCATTACTTCCAAAGCCATCTGAAAGAAGTGAGTTCTGACTGCTCTTGTGACAACTAAAGTTCCCCAGGTGGGTGGAGTGCTGTCCTTCTGAGGAAGACAAAGTCCCAATGCTGTCCACACTGTGAAGGTCATGATTAGGCATTTCATCATCCAGAATATCAGTCTCCCTGTCCTTCATTTTGGTGACTTCATTCATGTGAACTTGAGCTGGCACTATGTGGTGAGTGCCACTGTACTTGCTTTGAGCATCAGTCATATCCTTGGTGGTGTTGACAGAATCCTCCAGACCAAAGCCACTAAGTAGCTGGTCCAGTTCTGCCTTCTCTTGTGGGCTCAGACGCCGTTTGATTCCTGGAACAAGGTGTTCCTCAGTCTTGTCTGTCCTGATGGAAGCTGTGGAGTGTCCTGAATCACTACTGACAGACAGGGTATGATCACTGTGATCAGGACTGCCTGTAACAGGAACACCCTGAGCAACACCAGGAATGTTGCTGTCTGAAGAGCTCTTCTTTCTCACTTTTGCATACAGACTGCCATCAATGGGACCTTGGGTATGCAGCACTGTGGAGATATAAGCAAAAAGGAAAGGGAGAGATAAGGACAAGGCATCATATAAGGGCTTTGACTAGTGTCATGCCACAAGTATTGTTAACAGTGACAGTACTGTTTCTGCAAAACTAAACCAACTCTACAACTACAGCAAATACCAATGGCATTATCTTGTTTAATTTTACATTTCAAGTTACAACAGCTTTCTTGATGGAAATACAATATGCCATTTATAGCTCAAGATCAAACATTTATAGCTCAAGATCAAATACAGTCCTCTCTTTTCATGCTGTTTTCATGTTTATGGCTCCACAAACTCTTCATACTAATTTAAAGAATCCCACTATTACACCACTAGAAATTTGAGAGGTAGCTACTATGCATTCCATTCAGAGCAAGAATGGTAGAAACCTACCAGGAATACTTGTCTTTAATATACATATTATGTAATTACTACTTCAGCCATTTTTATTTGTCAGTCTAACTATACTATGAAGAATCATTTTCTCCTTTCCTTGGTGGTGCAAGGAGAAAAACAAGCTTTTAATCAGAGCTGCAGTCCTCAGAATATACATAAAACCCCTTCCCAAAGGAATGCACAAGTAAACGTTAAGAGTACGACATTTCTACATGTGTGGACGATCTGGTATGCATTTCACATTTTTGTTTCAAAAAAAAACTAATTAACTTAAGTGGAAGGCTCCACAGAAGTAACTATATTTGTCTTACTCCCATCTAACATATCGCGTCTAACACATCACACAGGTTAGGCCAATGTGACGTTAAAGTACGGCTACTGGGTTTTTATCCATTGCTGAAAATGAGCACAATTTCTTATGAAAAGTTTTAGGAATAAATATTTCTAGTGTCTGTCAAGCCAAGAAACTAAAGTAAGTAGTTCTACTGTCAGCAGATCTAATGTTCATTTACCAGAATATTTATAGTAAGCAGACATTTCTGAAAAACTTTTCCTACCCATAGTCTGAGAATTGCTTGAGAATAAGAAAATTAACCCATTACAATTTAGGAACCGGCAGACTTTTCTCAAAGGTAACCATCAGCTTAGTCTGCATCAGTGGTAGTTCCAGAATCAAAAGAGCCATGGAGAGCCCAATGCATTTCAACATCAACTCTACCATGCATTTTCAAAATATACTTAAAATGGCATCGTGATCACGAAGTTCCAAACTAGGAAACTTTTCTAGGCAACACCCATTTAGAAAAAGCATTATGAAGAAATTGTACTCACAATGGTAATGAATTCATTGGTTTATAATGGCAAGAAAAGTGGTCTGGTTGGAAAAAGTTTTCATTATGGGACACACTGACAAGGTCCCATCAGTTAAAATACTTACATACTGAAGGTTATATGACAGTTTTAATCGATTTTAGCTAAACTAAAGGACAATTTCTTACCTTTTAAGGACTGGAAATTATTATTTGTCTGTTGTTGATTTTAAAAACAGCACATGCTGTCCCAGTTTGGAAGACAGGTGTCTGTCAAGGAAGGTGGGAGCCTTCCTGGGATGGAAGGATGAAAGGATGACCCCCTCCCTCCAAATTATTATACCCTTGAAATTACTGGGCTTTCAGGCAAAGATATGGAAAAAGGAATAACAGTTCTTTACTTGGATATATATAACGAGGTACACAAATAGCAACAATAAGAAAACCAGGGGAAAAAACCAATAACAGCTTTTTCTCGCCTGTTGAGCAATGTCCCTTTTTTTGGTGTAGCTATGACCACAACCGGCAGGGGGCGCTGTTGGCCCGTGTTGAGGCCCAGAGGCTGCGGTGACTCCCCTCCGGCTGCAGGAGGCGCTGTGGCACGAGTGCTGTGACCTCTCCACGTGGCAATGANTACTTGGATATATATAACGAGGTACACAAATAGCAACAATAAGAAAACCAGGGGAAAAAACCAATAACAGCTTTTTCTCGCCTGTTGAGCAATGTCCCTTTTTTTGGTGTAGCTATGACCACAACCGGCAGGGGGCGCTGTTGGCCCGTGTTGAGGCCCAGAGGCTGCGGTGACTCCCCCCCGGCTGCAGGGGGTGCTGTGGCACGAGTGCTGTGACCTCTCCACGTGGTAATGACGGCTCGGGCGAGAGGGAGAGGGGAAATTGCTCCTGGTGCAAACCCACAGGACAACAGTCTGTCCCAGCACCAACCCCGGCAGCGGGCAGCAAGCAGCGCAGGCAGGCAGGTCCAACTGGGAAGCAATGGACCTCAGTATCACCCACCAAGCGGCCAGCAGAAGGCAGGAACGGCAGAGCCCAGTAGACGGGGGGTGGCGGCTACATGTAGCAGCAATCCAGGCGGCAGGGACCAGGGAGACCGTAAATCCCTCCTTTCCCCCCTACCCTGGCACCAGTTACAATGTAGCACTGTACCCTGAGCTGTGGCAGGACCCTCGTGGAGACAGCCGATCCAATGGGCTGTGGGTTACAGTGTAGCAGTGTTCTAGGGATAAAACCAGCACTTGCTCCACGCACCACACATGACCATCCTCACCGACCACCGAACTGAAAAGTGACTGAGCCTGGCCCCCATCACCTCCAACCAAGTCTCGGAGTCTTTCACCTCTCACAAGGTTAAGCTGCAGCCCCTGGGAACAACCCCCTGGCCAAAACTTCCAGCTCTGTTTCTCTGGCTGGGTGATTATTGTGGCATGTGGGCGTGCAGGCAACCTTCTTTGTCTCTTAAGTATTGCCATTTATCTCCCAGGCAACCCCTCCCCACCCCACAGGTCTGCCTGCCACATGGGAGAAAAAATTCATTGACAACCTCAAACCCGCAACACATGCAAAACACTAAAATACTCCTTTTCAGAACAAGTTATCAGACTGAGCAAAAAGAAAAGCAACTCCCTTTGCCATAAAATTTCTCTTTAGATCAAGTTTATTATATGTAAATCAAATGGTGAAAAGGGCTGCTATGCATGAGGTTGAATGTCTGTGTACAGATATTTAAAAACAATATTTATGAAAAAATACGTATCAAAAATATGTAAATTGACAGTTTCTTAGGCTCTTTCATCCTGTGATTTCTCGTAAGCTCTCACTACCTTCTAGGACAATGAAGCACACTTGGTGTTTCATGTGGAAGTATTTGATACAGTTATTTTACACAATAAATTGCAAAAATTTAAAAACAAAAAACCCAACCAGAACTAAGAGTATCTATTAGGTGGGGAGTTTTTCTGTGTGCTTAGTTTTGAGTTTAAAAACTAGAAGACAATACAAACTCTGCTTTGTTTGGAATATTTGAATATCCTGACAGAACATAGACTTGAAAATCTTACAGGTCTGAAGCGAAACGCAGGTAAGTAAATACTAGTAAGCTTGAACTATTATGAAGTCTTCCTGTCTGACTCTTCTGTTACTCAAAACTAGGCACAGTGCTGTAAACCCTTCAAACATGCTAGTCAGCCTAACTACTGTGGGGGTTAACCTTGGCTGGATACCAGGTCCCCACCAAGCTGCTCTACCATTTCCCTTCCCAGCGAGACGCTGGAGAGAAGAATAAGATGGAAAACAACTAGTAGGTTGAGATAAGGCAGTTTACTAAACCAAGAAAAAAGCAAAAGTTTGCGCACGCATAAGCAAAGGGAAAAAAAATTCATCTCTACTCCCCATCAGCGAGTAATGTTCAGCCACTTCCCAGAAAGCAGGACTGCAGCATGTGTAGCAGTTGCTCCAGAAGGCAAACATTGTAAAATAACGAATGCCCCCGTTCCTCCTCTCTCCCTTAGCTTTTCTGTCTGAGCTGACGTCATATGGTATGGAGTATCCCTTTGGTTTATTTAGGTCAGCTATTTTGGCCTAGTTGTGTTCTCTCCCAAGATCTTGCCCTCTCCCAGCCCACTTGAGGGGGGGAGGGGCAGAGGAAATGTTAGCACTGATGAGCAGCACAGCGCTGCTCAGCAGTAGACAAAACACTGCTGTGTTATCAACACCTTTCCAGCTACCAATGCAAGGCACAGCACTGGGAGGGCTGCTAAGGGAAAATGAACACCAGTTCAGCCAGACCCAATGCAATACCTCACACCAGATCAAACATTCCAGCATGCAGATTTGGTTCTCCTTGCAGAACTGTTAAGTACAAAAAAACTGCCAAATTCTCAAGTACAGCTCTGGAAGCAGTGGAAAACCTTTATGTATCTCCCTCCCTTACCCCTCCCTGTACCATCACACAGTACCATCCAAGCACAGTGACAGACATACAGACAAGAAGATGGAGAGACTGCCAGCGGACTACTGATCCAAGGGTCTTGCACATGTGCATTCTGTAAGATTCAGAGATAACCCTGTACAGTACTTCTTCCATGAAGACAAAGTTATCAAATTTATTCTGCATCTTGCTTGGAATGCTAGGCAACCCCAAATATTTGGGAGTCTTCCAGCTGTCAACTGTACAGCTTCCATTCTGAAGAAGAGCCACAAGTTCAGCTTACTTAAAATTCCATTTAGGAAAAAAAAAAAACAGAACATCAAAACCCACACACACAGAAAATTAAATACTGCATTTATATGTTAGTACAAAGCTCAGCCTTAAAATACTTTAGGATTCTGAGATGGTTTTTAAGGAAATTTAAAAGTATCTGTCCTGTGTAACCCAAAGTGTTACTGTATTCCAGATCTATCTGTGCCCAAGATTGTTACCATCTCTTTAAGACCCAGTGCCATGGCTGGAAATAGGGCCAGGGAGTTGCCAGGGTTTCTTTAGAAAGTCAGAGCACCCAAGCAGGATTGTCTTTTGCCTGGTGGCTTTTACTCAAGGGAGAGGCTCCACTTCGTCAGAAGTTATTTCAGGTGGGTTTTTTCTGGGCTAACAAAAGTAGCAACTTGAAAAGCTGCATTTCACAATCAAAAACTGTTTCAGAGTGAATTTTGCAAACTCTGTTGGCAGCAGGAAGCTTGAGCCAGTCCCAGGGCCGGGCCACCCCACGTTGGTGCCTGGAGACTGTTCTAGGAAAAAGGATATCAATGCTGAAAGTCTGGTCCACTACCAAGTTTCAAAAATCCCTAAGGCAATTTCTTGAAACAATGGCTTCCCAAAAAGAGGTCTCACTGATCACAAGTAGGATGGTGAGCCTCACAGATATTACTTTTGATATTTATGATAGAACTTGAGGAGTCATGTTACGTGTCTACAAGTGAAATGAGAAAAGGAAGAGTTTGGGACCTGCTGATTTTTGGCTCTGAATTTAAATATCAATACAATATTATCAGAATTCACAGGGAAGCGCCTGTGATTGTGGGTCAAAACAACTTACTTGCAACTAGACAATTTGCTCAAGTAGACAGCTGCCTTTTTAGGAACCAAAAAACTATCACTCTGCATTATAAACAGATAAGAAAGAATGAAACTCACAGCTAAACAAAAATCCAGCTGTTCCTGAGGAGTCTGGATAGTTAAACTTGTACCTCCTAATCGTGAAAATACAATGGATATTGCACATAACAAATTTATTTTCTAATTTTCACAGTTGTAGGAAAGCATTCTTAGATTAACTTGGAGTTTTTTATTTCAACTATCATCAGAGAATATATCATAGAATGCTTTGCGTTGGAAGCAACCTTAAAGATCATCTACTTCCAACACTCCTGCGATGGGCAGGGAGACCTTCCACTAGACCAAGTTGCTCAAAACCCCATCTGGCCTGGCCTTGAACACTTCCAGGGATGGTGCATCCAAAACTTCTCTGGGCTGCCTGTTCCATTGTCTATCCACCCTCAATTTATTCTTTATAGCTCATCTAAATATTTCCTCTTTCAGTTTAAAGCCTGTCCTCTCACTACATGGTCTTGTAAATAGTCTCTCTCCATCTTTCTGTGGGCTCCCTTCAGGTACTGGAAGCCTGCAATTAGGTCACTCCTGTATGCCTTTCTCTTTTCTGGACTGAACAAACCCAATTCTCTCAGTCTTTCCTCACAGGAGATGAGGAAATCCATCCTTCCTTCCACCCTTCCTTCCCTTCCTGCCTTCCTGCCTCCCTCCCTCCATCTCTGTGGCCTCCTCTGGACTCACGCCAACAGGCCAATGTCTGGGGACCCCAGATCTGGATGCAGCACTCCAGGTGGGATCTCACCAGGGTAGAGTAGGTGAATGACCTCACTTGACCTGCAGCCCACTCTGCTTTTGATGCAGCCCAGGGCACATTTAGCTTTCTGGGCTGCAAGACCACATTGCTGTGTCATGTCCAGCCTCTCAACCACCAGCACCCCCAAGTCCTTCTCAAGAAGGGCTGTTCTTGATCTGTTAGTTTCCTAGCTTGTATTGATATTGGGGGATGTCCCAATCCAGGTGCAGCACCTTGCACTTGGTATTATTAAACTATTAACTATATATATAAAAACTATATATAGAAACTATAAATATATTAAAACTATATACATATATGGTTTATTTAATCATAAAACTAGGACAAATGAACTATTCAAATACTACAAACCCAATACAAGGTTTTGTAGTTGTTCTTCTATTATATAGTATATTTATTTTGTATTCTACCTTTTTCTTAACCATAATTTTAGAATACCTCCACTAAGACTTTTGGACTTCATTTTACCCTGGTCTTCATACACATTTCTCCCAAAAAAGGTGATAACTAACTTAATTGCAAAAGTGAAGCTATGTATATAGGCAGGAGACATTTTTGACAGAAGAAAATGAGAAAATATAACAGCAGTGCAACATTTTATTCAGTGCACCTTGCTGAGTAATGGTACCACAGAGGCCTTATACATTCAATACCTCATCTCCATGCCCAACTCAATCCCTGCTCCAGTTTTACCAAGGAAGCAACACTGTAAAATGCAGGACTAACACAGCTGTCAAAAAACAAAGTCGCAACGGAGGAGAACTAAGTAATGCTGGAATTTAATTAACCAAACCAAAGGGGCCCACTTTCTTTCAACCTGACCACTCTTCCCAGGAGCTGTTCCAACTCTCTGAACTGCCCAGGCTGAAGCCCAGAAACATTCCCACACAGGATCTGAATTACTCACACACACATGAGTATCAGCGACTCTCTTATAACTGAAAACCTCAGAGCAAAGGTTATATATGTATTTTCACTCCTGTACCTGATACACAAAGAGCAACTTGTTTAAAAATTAGGACCTGAAATACCAACACATACCAAATTTAGTGGCATCCTTCCAAACCTGTGTTTTCCTGGCACTTCTCTCCTTGAAACCCAAATACTCAAAGGCAGACTTGTGAGTGAAAGAGATTTTAGTCTTTCAGCCTTTTGACTTGTCCCCACAGCTGCCCACTGTGCATTCACCACTTGGAAAACACATACAAATGAAAGCCAGCTAGGTAAACTCATACACCACAAATTCATCAAGAGCTGTTCTGATCCAGTTCACCTGAACGAAAAGAAGACGATTGCAAATACACAAACTTTTTCAAACTGTACCCTTGTTCATGTTGCAGCAAGAAACATTACAGAAGATCTGGATTATCTTTTTTCAACCTCATAAATAAATATTTTTACCTTCAGGCAAACCTGGACAAGTCCAGAGCTGCATTCTGTCAAAGTTAAATCTTTTTATGTGTGCTTGTCTTTTCCTTTCTCCCTCTCTAACAAAGACAGGCCTTCATTCCTTACAAACTCTTCCTGTATAATGCCTATAAAATCCATACAGAAATACATGTGGTTTGTGTTTCCAGCTCTTGAACCACAACAAAGCTTCTTACCTCTTTACTAGGCACGATCAGGATTTTCTGCAACAGTCAATCACTGGCATATTAAATCAACTAGTATTGTCTAAGCAAAACACCGCACATAGAAAAGCCAAAGTTAGGGTAAATCCCCTAGCTTAAAAAGGCAAGAAATGTCTCTACTCCTGCTGTTTGAGCTGCAGCCGCTGTTTCTGCTCCTGGAGGTAAGTGGTCTTGCTAAAGAATCATGAGACTTGTATCAGCCAGAAAAAGCAAATCAAAATGTAAACACAAGGGAGGAGCCAGAGGAGACAATCATGTTCAGTGAAATCTGAACTACTGCAGCCAAGGAGGAGTGGAAATGTGTTGGCTGAAAAGGTAATTCAGTCTACAAGCTATTCCCTTACAGTGGTTCTTTTCATAGTCTGTTTCAATATCCAAACAAAGCTGAGTGAATTTCAGTTTCCAGATCATTGACATCCTTTTTGCTAAAACAAACAGCTGCTAGAAAAAGTTGTTCTCCTGCATTGACCAATCAGGGTAAACACTCATCCATATCTTCAAGAATTTGAGTATTACTGGAGTTCTCCAGCAAGAAAAGCTTTCTGGAAATCCTACACCAATAACACTTATTTTTATCTAGCAGCTTCTGTTCTCAAGCTCCCAGATCCCAGAAGGCTTTACCTTGTCCGTCTTTGGAATGAATCACCTCAAACTAGGGGGAGTGAACCTGTTAGTTCCTGCTTTAGTAACAGCTGTATCTCACCACAGAGCAGCCCACTTTTGCTCTAAAACTGTTGCTTGTGGTCTAAAACTTTTGCTCTGAAGATTATCCCAAATGTACACATGCATCACCACCAGACAGCCGTGACCCTGGACAATGTTCATTTCCTATTTCAGGGACTGTCAGCACTTTAATGACTTCTCAGTTGAACAAAAGATAAAAGTGGTTTTTGTATCTTCAAAATATATCTACGTGTTCATTGTTTATATAGGAGTTAGAAGTTAAGTTCAAACCTAATTCAGAAAGTACACACTTTTTGGTTCAAGTGTTGCTGTTCTTGCAAATCAGTAAATGGTTGCACATGAAACAAATCAGGACTCTGATAGAAGACACAAAGCACACAACACAAGCTATGCTGGCAGTACTTTCCCAGAACCAGAGAACTGGCTCTCTCCTTCGGGATGATGCAGAATTGCTTTTAAATTGGAAACTTCCTGCATTTGTCTCAAAGATACGAAAAGAAACAAAAAAGTATACTAAATACTCTTGATGTAAACTGGTGAGTCTCACTTAAGATGCAAATTTAGTTTTAATCTCACTGGATTTTGTTTCTCCGTGAGGAAAAAAGCCCAACTGTTTTCATTGTTTCAATTACAGGCCTCTCTTGCTCCTTCATAAGCTTGAAATGCATGTACCTGCCGGTGATTTTGGACCATTAGCACTCAGCATGCTTGAATACAGGCTGAGGCTCAACACTGACACCTGCACGTAGCTAGATTACCAGAAGAAACCCGGACAACGTAATAGCATCTCTGCATGAATTAACTTATCCTATGGATAGTTTACCCGCAACAGATTCGTTCAGACAGGCCACCATGTTGCTCAAATTTAATTGTTCTAGATATACAACAATACGGTGCTCTTGGTGGTGCTCCATCACAAGAATGCTTTGGGATAACCACTGGTTAAACCTGTCCATGGATATGTTTAGAAAGATGTTCTCTAACCATATCACTCAACCAGTTTTGCTTCCTCTGTTATCAGTACCAGGCTTTCTGGGATGCATCACCTTTTGCAGTGTAGGTACCTCTGGCTGTGTGCACATTCCCATATCTGAGGGCTATTGGATTACTGGGTGTGCCAATCTAGTCCACTTCAGGTATAGAAGATTTAAAATCTAAGCAAGGCTACAACATACACCTCTTCAAAGCTTTTATGCTGACTGTTGCAAATATAGATGATACCTGGACTGGTGCAGAGTGGCAGAGAAGGGTCATGCAAATGAACCAATCACAATGAACTGATTAAAGGTTTGGGAAAAAGATATGGATTGTGAATCCATATCATCTTAGAAACTGGCATTGCCCAGTCATGGTGCTTTCTACAATTTGGAGACCTAGAACTGCATTTGGTGCAACTCTCAAACTGCGACATAAAAAGTAGGTCTGATTTGGTGAATTGGTGCAAGGCTATGAGATCAATCTCTGGTTCATAAACATTCATCTCACAATCCTTAAATATGTTTTTAAAGAGTTTTTAGAAAATTATTATTTGAGGATAACAGAATTTACCAAAAAGGAAGGAAAAAGGTATGAAGTCATCGTCTATCACTTTTTTCCTTAACCTGACTATCCAAGATATCCAAGCAAACGCTGATATTCATATATGCATTGCATTTTACAAAAACTAGTTTTCCAACATGAAAGAGCAGTAGCTAAGTCATCCGGAAACTATTTGTTTTGCTAGGTTTCTCAAGTCCCTGAGTCTAACAGAAAAATAAAGAAGGCTGAAGAAAACAAGACATGTTATCACAAAAACAAAAAGTGAACACTCTGAAAGGAAAACAACTGAGGAGATTGCTGTTAGCAAAATGCTAACAAGCAGAACACACAGGATCACATGAGGTCCTTAAGTCTTGAATCTTTTGAGCAGCAGAAAACAGGACATCCAAGACCCCACAGCACCTTTTGTACTTTAATGGTTTTACAAGGACACTGGAGCAAGAAAAAACTGCTTCACAAAGTACAAGCTGCTAGACCAGAGGCTGGCTGCTGTCCAGCCAGTATGGAACACAAGCAGAGTCAGTCAGCACAGCCTCATCTTTAGAATACTACTGTAATATATCATCCCACTTTTGCCCATCTGGGATCCAAAGAAAATAATACTTGTTCTATGATCCAAAGCACAAAGAATAGACTGATACATTTATTACTGCCACCGAATATACAGAAGCTATTGTGTCATTTTGATTTTACTTCTGCAAACTTTTCTCAGTCATTTTAAGCAAAGACTTAACTTCAAGTACCTTGTGCTTGGATAACCAGCAAAAGAACAACATAACATCACAGTACAGAAATATCGCCACAAGTACAAAACACTAAGCAAAGTTTAAGGGCATTGCAAAGTCACTAAACTACGTGAAACTATCTCCCTTCATTCATACCAAAAATGAAGCCCATCTTCAGGAACAGTTCAATAATTTGCAAGTGCATACTCCAAATGCTGAGGTTCAGAATTCATGATTATTCTTTCTAACAGTTGAAACAGCACACATCCCGTGAATCATGGCATTTCTCTTACTATACTGCTAGACTTTCAGCAAAAAGTAGTTATGGTCGTTAAATATAAATCAGCAGAAAAACATTGATGACTCTACATGGTTGCTGAAAACTGTACAGAACCACTATGAAAAAGGAAAAGGCTTAAAGGGACTATCTAAAAGGTCAACATAATGAATTTACTCTTTGTGTTAAGTATGGTATATGTAGTTCATAGTATTGCCGTTAGTAATAAAATTGCTCCACTACTCTATGGCACAATAAATTGATCTTCAGGAGTTTCTAAACAATTACACATATTGAAAAGGGAAGTTCAGGCACAGATACATTTAGCAGAGCTGTTTGATTTTCTAACTTCCTAATTGAACTTAAAGGGTTTTGCACTGTGACTCAAAAGACTTGTGATTAATTTTCAAGTATTAGAGCAACAGTAGAAGCAATATGGGGTAATCTTATATAATGATAATTACAGTATTTACTTTTCTCAAAAAAAAAAGAATTTGAAGATGATCTACACACATTCAATACAAGCATATACTAACATAATAAATTATGTATATTTGGTGGAAAACATACTGTATATATACAGGTACTGTTTTATATATATATTTTTATATAGGTATGTATATATAGGTACTGTTATACTGTACCTAAATGACTTAGGAACAAAAGTTCTTCATACAAAGAATATTTTATGCATATTTACTGAAAGGAACACAAGGAATATCCTGACACCAGGAACCCTAGAACAGATTAGGCAACGTTCTTCAAGGTCCAGAATAAGACAGAGAAAGACTATCTAGCCTGTACTACTTGATAGAGGTCTCACTGGTCTGGGCCATCTCAGAAACTGTACACATGCTTCCACCTGTGACTCCAGGAACAGAGAAAATATAAACAGTATAAAAGACCTGTAGTAATAAAACTTTCACGGTTGGAGAGAGGGTGTCCACAACAAGAAATAGGACTGGGTTCTGACCAAAAAACTTCCCTCTGGTTACTGGAAGTTGCCTCCACCTATTCAGTCTGGAAGGAGTTTGAGCTAGTGCTCTTCTTCAGCCTTCAGATACTGCCCATGTTTAAAACCAGAATCTAGAGGAGGAATGATAAATATGCAGGCAGATCTGAAGTCTACCCTATCTCTCACTTTCCTCTTATTCCTTAGCAGTTTGATCCAAAACTCTACAATGTTCAGGGAAATCTTTGCAAAGAAGCCTTAAACGGAAAGAACCACAGATAAACATTTAACGCTTAACAAGTGAAAATGCTGGAGCAGGGATAGAGACGCCCAGGACAGCTTTCTGGGATGGGTCCATGGATAACAAATTGTACTATTTTTAGCAAAGCTTCCCTTACCAGTAAAGAACGAGCAAAGCACTAGAGCTGACTACACTAAAGGCTGTTATTGGTACAGCTAAAATTCTGCTGTTGGTCACTTAAAAAAATATTATCTCCTGGTTTGGAGGAATTTATTCAACCACAATTTACTGTCAGAAGTGCCTGTGGTTTATAGTGCTAAAAGAGCACTTACAGAGTGTTACCCTTCACTCTATCGAGTGAACAGACTAGTGAATATAACAGGCAGCTCTTCAAAACTGAGACATTAAAATCTAAAGTTGTGGGACTCAGGAGGGTTAGTCTTTTATTATGCTCTTTCCAAAGTCAAGGAAAAAACCCACCAGCACATATATGAGGTAGTTGTGCATGTACTAACACCATTTTGGAAACACATGCAAGGAGGAAAAACACTTCTCTATATATCTTTCTATGATTCACTAAAGAGAACCACTGTTTGCAGAAGATGCTTCCTGCAGAAACGTTTCCAGGAAAAGTCCTCACTACTTCAGTATCTGCTGTACGTATTCAATGGCAGAAACTTAACACATATGTTTAATTAACCAGTGTGCCAGACTCTGAACAAAGATGGACAGTTACAGGACAGTCCAAATAAATGCCATCATGATAAATTTGCTGAAAGAGCCCTCCTTCAAAAACCAGCACTTGTCATAGGACCAAGGCTTCCTGACCAAAGCATCTTCATAACAAAAAACCACATTTTGAACAAGCTGTGTGCAGAAACTCATCAAGTTTTTCCAGTCAACAGAACATGCTTGCCAATGGGGAGAAGTGGGTGAACACCACAAAATCATTATCTTATAAAGGCAGTGATGCAGTGACCAGCTGAAACCCCAAAGCAGGACAAGAGGAGGGAGTCACTGAAAAGTCTAGTCAGAAAAGGAAAGGTACATGATGTTAAAATACCAGCAGAAGGGCAGAAATTACAGTCAATCAGAAAAATATGATTACTTCAGGATTTACCAGAAAAAAGAATTACTATTGCTTCATGGTGGCCAAAAAAACCCCAAGAAATTCCAATGAATTTTATGCTGTCTCTTATTTTTTAAGTCTTCCCAGAGATTTGTCATTTGGCAATCATAATGATTTCAGTATCATAACTCAAGTAAATTCATGCACATGCAATGATTCTGTGACCTCTTACATCATGTTCAAATGGCGTCGTGACTGATTATGCCCTCTACTCACATTTCCTTTGGTTACTGGGCTAAACATTCACATATATATGATGTATAAGGTAGTTTACTGTATGCATGCTTTGGTGCAGACACAGTGGAGAGTTAATTGCTTCTCCTTCTGGTCTTAGGAAAGTCACAAAACAAACAAGCATCAAATCCTAATTTGTTCTAAGGCATTTTTGTTTGTTTCTTCCTTACACTTTTAGTCTCTGGTGCTGCCATGTTAATCTTACTCCCAAGCAAGTAAGGTGTTAAAACATATCCAATATCTATACCACCAAGAAGGTTATTTTTCCTTGTGTAATGAAGCTAAACAGGTGGAATGCCCTATTGTCTTCACAAGAGGGAGGAAGAGTTGTTCAGGAAGCAGGTGCAAGGAAGGAAAACACCTGTGGCAGAGTTTTGCCTCTCGGAACTTTTTATTCAACATGGTCCATTAAGCAGTTTGCAAGATTTGGTGAGGAGGCTTCTCCTGTGGTGTCGGTACATGGGAAGAGATATTGATTTGGACATTAGTGTTTAAATTAACAACATTAACAACCATAGATTGTGGCTGACATGACTAAGAAACAGGCACATGCTAAAAAGTAAATACAAGCCTGCTGAAAAAACCATATAAGCTGGGAAAAGATAGACTTGGTCAAAAAAGCAGTGTTACATGGCCCCTAAGATAATGCTAGTCGCAGTCACCTGTGTTACCTTCCTCCTAGTTTCTACTGTCTGAATCTACTGTGCTGAAGAGAGAAGTCTTTTGCACAGTCGTATGAAAACAGAACTGCAGAGGATATTTAAATGTAGTATAAACTTCATTAAACATCTATTAAACCACTCAAATTTCACCCTGTGGTCTTTGGGTCTAAAAGTCTAATGAAAGCTTTTGACAAAGGGCTAGTGAATAAATCGTTGGGATAACAACACTGTCTATTACTGAGACAGGACAGAAATAAATTGGAGGACATTAAAATGAATTTTGTCTTTTGAAAGCAAATAATTGGCTCTGCAGTAGCCTTGAAAGTATTTGAGAGGTGCAACCTGTGCTTCAAATAAATCTGTGCACTGTTAAAGACATTGATACCAAGGGGTGTGGAGGCAAGTGTGCCCAGAAATGGAAGTACCAGTAGTTAGAGGCAGGAGGCTCATGGAAAAAATCCAAGGGCCTAGGGAACCCTGCTTCTAATCTTTTCTTGTCTTCAAACATAAGACTTTCAATATTTAGGTTAGTTATAACTGTTCCTCTTTGGCTCTTAACATTTTGGGGGGGATTCTCTTTTTATTTTAGAGAAGTTTAAACTCAGCAGAACTGACAAATGGTACCTAAAAAAATCACTGTACCAGAGCACTAAGTCAAATGCACATAATTTCTCACTTCAGACACTGTCTTATCAATACACTTATATGTTTGGGTAAAAGGAAAAAAATATTTTTGAACAGAACTGGACAGGCTAAATTCTGGAGCTCAGCTTAGCACTCAAGCAAACACTCAAGACTTTCAATGAAGTGTTCAGTATGTCTTAAGAGATATTCCTTAAAAAGAGACAAAAAAGTAACTTTGAATCAGTAAATCCTTTGAAAGTCTGGCCCCTGGCTGCACTTAACTGTTGGCTCCTATCTGACCTATCCAAAATACTATATTAATTTTCTTTTTGGTAACAAAAAAAGACAGCCAAAACCAAACACAACCAAAAATCTCAAATCCCCAAAACACAAGTCCAGAGAAAATACAGTCCAGAGCAATCTTAGCTTATCAAGCACAATCTTGAAAACACTTGTGTGAATTTATATTTACTCCCTAACATATTGAGGTAACAACAAATTTAAGCTGCAGTACTGTTACAATTAATGCTGTATTAGTGAAGAGGGAAAAAGAGAATTGCCTACTGCTGCACACTTAGAAATGAAACCTTGTAATCCTATATTTGCATTCAATGTTTCTAACATACAAAAGAAACCATTTTATATTAATTTTTCTCTAAATCTTTGTCAGCCTTGTGATTAAATGGACTAACCAGATTTAAATTATATATGTTAAAAAAAGAACATACAAAGCTTCCAGAAATAGAAAACTTTAATTTCCTCAGAGAAAAATCAATTCAAGGCAGACACTCCACGATGTTTCAGATACTGTTTCAAGCTGGTAGCATTTTATAGTGTAAATTTGTCTATCTTCTATAGGTCTCTCTACTGTCAAATAGAGGGGAATTGTTGGAGAACATCTTTTTATCCCTACCTTCTACCAAATTTCTCTTTGTCTCAAAGAATACTGCATCCAGCTGGTGACTAAAAGCTGGAATGGTCATTTATTCACCAGGAATTTGTTCTTCAGCTTCACTCACCAGAAACAGCATCAAAGCTGCCGTTCTCTTTGGTAGTCATCTGCATTCCTGTTAAGGTACCAAAGCCAAGCAGTTTTGCCTCAGCCTTTGAGTTTTGCAACACTGAAGGGGCCCTCTGGGAGAAACACGGGTTTAACGATTCGAAAGGGCACATCCCTACTGAATAGCTATTTACTTTGGGTTGAAGAGGAGAAAAAAATTTCAATAAAAGTCAAACATCTCATCTCATCACATGACATGGGTGCATACCAGAATGTTGATTATTTATTGCCTACATGGAGACATTTATTGCCCACATGGAGACGCTTCTCAGAGACTTTCCTTTTTGAAAAGAAAAAGAGCAGGAGCAAACCAGTTTATAAATATTTGGGAGTTTTTAACTGATTGTTGTTGATTACAGTTACAAAAGGCTAGAAAATTTGTAAAGCAACACTCATGAGATATAGGAATTTGGATTCACTCAGCCCTACCCTATTTGGCTTAAATTAAAAACATAATTTTGTTGCCAAAGTTGTTTCTTTTCTAATTATCAAATACTGTTGAGCAAGCAAACATAGTTTTCTAGGAAACAAAGAGCAAGGCTTTGTTGAGAAAGAAACTCAAAGCATAAACTTAAGTTTATGCTTTGTAAAGACTTAATCAAAGTCCTTCTTTTGTCATTTTAAGCAATTTCTAACGTGCACATGTGCACATATTGTAGAGCTGGAAGACAAAAGTGTGCAGAGGGATTTAGTGGTTGTTAAAATAAGTGAAATGTCTTAAAATGGAACACTGAACAGAAACCGTGTGCCTTTCTGTTGCCAATCCACTGAATTCAGTCAAACCAAAACTGATACTATTTTGGCCAACAGTAAACTTTGGGTTTACCAGTTTTCTTTATTAAAAAAAAAAAAAAAATCCTGTATCCCTGTATCTCAACCAACTGAAAGCCACACAGGCAAATGGCATTCTCTCTCTAGAATAATTTTAGCATGCTATCAGGATACTTAGAATAGACCTGAGATAAAGCAGTCAGACAGTGCAAAAGGAATTAATCTGTTCTTCCAATAACTCACCTTCTGTATTAAATTCCTTGGCAATATATATTATTTTAATATATTTTATTTTAATATCTTTTTTAAATCTGATTTAATTTTCAGAACACCTCAGAGCCCAGGCTTTTAGCAGGATCCACTGGTGGATTTCACATAAATTGATGGTTCCTATTCAAAAAAGACCTGCATTTTTAGCAGAAGGGAAGTGTTTAACAACAATACCTCTTATGCACTATGCCAAGTAATAATCCTGGAAATCATCAGAGAACTAAAAAGAAAACCCTCAACAAAAGACAAGTCAAACCTCTACCATTTACCTCATCCCTCTGGTTTGGGGTGGGGGGAGCTTTTTTCAAAACTATTTGTCATTTCGTATTAAAGAGAGACTTTGGAAGATACTACACATTCAGAAGTTACTACACATTTGTGGCCACAGGTATTATATCTTGCTATTTTGCAGCAAATGAACAACCTTTTGTAAATCCATACACATCTATTTTATAGTAAGTGATGCTTCAAAGAAAAAAATAAGAGTGCTCAGACAGACCAAAAGTAATTTCTGTTCATTTCTATCACAAAAGTCCTTCCTTGACTTCAAAATCACAGAAAAACAATGGCAACTACGTCAGACTTGTACATGGCAGTAGGAAGATCCAGTTCTTCTGGTTCTAAATCCTACACTTAACTGCATACTTTTAAATCAGTGTAGCAGAAGTCTCTGTGCTAATGTACTGCTCAAGGAGTAGGAAATCTGATACAAATTGAAAATTAGGAATTTAATATAATTTTCTATCTATTATGGAGGACCACTTCCCAAGGGATCTGAAAATGAAGAGCACTTATGAGAAGAAATGCAAATAATTTATTGCTTTCCAACTGTCAAAATTCCTTAAGAATGTTAAGAATGAAGGATAAGGAACTAAATTCAGACAGCAAACTGTCCATAGCCAGGTTATATTCAACACATACGTACACAATCTTTTTCATGAAGGGTTCAAGATCATTTAAAAGGCAATTGCTTATGTCCATAATACTGTATCATGACAGCAAATCAAGAGACTTTGGGTATATTTTTCTTTTATCATGTCTTTTCATCTTTTGTTCTTCTGGTAATAAGCCCAAATAGTTGTACAATTTCAAAAGAGATACTACTATCTTATTCACTTCTAATTTTCTATTTTAATACATTAACCTGGAAATAGCCATTCCACACACACAGACCTAAAAAGCAACTCGTATTCATTTCACAAGACTCTGCTGTAGCCTTCCTGACCACCTTGGTAAGGAATTTCATAGGCCTACATTTTTTGAAATTAACAAAAACGTTTATTGTGTAACTATAATTTAAGAATCATCTGTCACACTAGCATCTCATACTATTCCTACTGAAATTCCTGTGGGAAAACAGGTACAAGTAAAACCATAAAGACCAGTTCCTACATAAGGCTAGGGGTTTAACTTAATGTGAAGTCCATCTGAAAAAGGCACTCTGTATGAGACTCCCTGCACCTTAAACATACCACCACTGTTATGGACTTTCAAATGCATCACATCTTGCACCTTAATATTTTCTGAAGTACATAAAAGATTCTCTCTCATACTTTAGGATTATAGCTGAAGGCCTCAGATTCTAAGGTTTTTGACTTTGATCACATTCCAGATGTGAAATCAGCATCTCCTCTTAGTGGTGTCTCACCTGTAGTGAAAATTAGTACTCAATACACATTTTTAATGCACAAACTGAACATCTGCACAAACCATAAAGAGAAGCCTGTCCTGGTGTTTATAAATCTTACATAGAAGATGACCTAACTGAACTGTATTTACCTTAAGCAGCAGATTAAGCTTAAACTTGTGTTAAGTACAGACCCCATCCTTAAGAAAAAATATAGCTGTCCCCTGTGTATGTGCTTTAGCCCCTTGTGATCTTTTGCCCAGCCTATGCAGAGACATTGCTCTGCCTGCAATTCTGTTATTGAATATCATAGTGTAACAGTCTGCCTCCTAAGTATTTACTTGAGAAAAGAGTAACTGGATACATCTATTGTTATGGCATATTTTCTAGCTTCAACTCAAGTGATTTCTTTGTAGATGCACAATGAAATTCTCAATATCTATGCTAACCCATCATGTTTCTGTTCTATCTCAGGTGATTAAAAAAGTATCCTGCACACAAATTAGATATAAAAGCCTATTAAGTGGCACATATGACTTCTGAACAGCAGGCAAACAAGCTAAATGTACATGTGAATGGTGTCTAACCAACTCTTCTAGAAGACATGAGCAGCATACAGTTCTGTATCTTCCAAAAGAGTGCTGCCTCCATGTTTATCTCTGCTTTCAATTTCCTGTACTGATGTAATTACCTACAATGCAATGCATGAGGATGGGAAGATCAAATCCATCTAGCCAACCAATCTCAGCAATTAAAAAACATTTGATATCAATGCATAGCTAGTTGAGAGCTATGTATATACAAAGGAAGGTGGAAAGGATGGCAAGGGTAGGAAGGGAAAGGAATCATAAATGATATGGAAACACCATGGGTAGAAATTAGGACATCACCTCCAGTTAAGATTCAGTCTCTGTGATGTTACTCCTTCTAAAACACACTGCACAGTCTCATCCAACTCTGATGACTCCCTATGCAGTGCTCTACCTGTCGCATGCAATGACTGTTCTCTTTTCACCCTCTATATTCCCCCAGTTTTTTGCAGGTTGGAGTCTGCTGTGCATTAGGAAATACTCCTGTTACAGAAGTGAGGCAGTGGAAAAAGGTCAAGCTCTCAGTAAGTTTCTGCCCTCACTGATGTGGTCAATCAGATAGTCAATGCTAAATTCAGATTATAAAAATCAATTGAAACTGAGCCTAGAGAGCAGCTAATTAAGTGTCCTAGCTTTGTGTGTTTCTCATTTCATAACAGGAGAGTTGTAAAAACAAGAACCTTGGCATCCATTCAATACCTTGTCTCGTGTTTTAACTTGCAACAATGTCAGGCTTGCATGTGCACTGAGGTGTGCAGCCACCGGTGTAACATTCTGAGTCCTTACATGAAAATTATATGCATTAAAAGCACAGCATTCACTCAAGCAAAACGTCAGGAGAGCATCCACACTGGAGTTAGAATCTGAAGGGAGTTAATGGAGGTTTTCATCTTTGGCATGTGCCAGGCAATTACAGAAAAAAAAATCTAAAAAGCCTGGAAACAGGTACATTTATGAGGGGAGATATGCAAATAGGCACATCCTTTGCTGTTTGTTTATTAACAGCCTAGTGCACCTTCTGAAGTACTCCAGATAACATAGTAAGCGAAAACTACAAACTCACTATTTTATTTTGTTGTTCTTAAAATTCTATATTAGGATTCCAACTAGAAACTTTTTAACAAAAAAGAAAAGTCTTTAGGCACATTTACAAGTAATAAAGTAACTTGTACCAACCAGTTGTGTCTCAATCCATTCTGTGTAATGACAGGAATCTAACTTAACTACGACGGCTTTCTTTCCTAAATCAGAATCACTAATGCTATACAGGGAAGGGTAGACAGCTACTTCATACATCAGTAAAGTGGCATTAGCTTCAAGCAAATGAGGTCTCCTTTCTTCTTTCAAACACTCTGGAACAGTTGCAAAAGGTTTTGCCTTGGTCTAATGCGACCAAATTACTCACCTTCCCCATCAGGACTCATATTTTCATAGGAATCCCAGCGTATTAGTGGGTCTGATGTATTGTAATCAACTATTACTCCATGATCATTCTGAAGGTGTTCACATCCTAAAATGAAACACGTTTGAGACCAAAAATTATCATAGTCACATATGTAATTATATACACACACAGATATACAGATGTGGCCTTCTGACAGAAGTTCACACCCCAAATGTCAATACCATATTCTGAAATGTAAGAAGCAGCAAGAACAGAAGAAAGGTTAAATAAAACAGTTTTTAAAAAAGCTTAATTTATCATTCAGAGAATTTTATCTTGAGTTTTTTGATTATGATGTAGGCTGATAAATTGGATCAGCCCCTAAGCACAATAACACAGATGATCTGCCCAGCCCTACAGGGTCAGGCATGATAAACAGCTTTTGAGAATGAAACCACAAGTATCTATAAAGATGTTCAGGTCTTAAAAGGATACAGTGAGGAATTTAGGCGTAGTCCAGTGATTCAAAAGAAAAGCACAGGCATCAAGAACTCATGACCTTGAACTTGACTTTGATACTGATACAAATCAAACAGACTTTCTGTCTTTCCCCCTCTATCTAGATTAGGGAACAAAGAAATCCTCAGTTATCAAACCTTTGTCTGTGTCTGCAGAAGCAAGTCCTACTGTAAATTGTTCTAAGGCAATGGTATTATGCACATGCTGTGACTTTTAAAACAAAAATAGTTACAATTAGGACAAGAATGCCATGGTCCTGTACCTTTACATGCAGCCTAGAAAAAGTCATCTGTAGAGAGTTTCTGTGATGACATTTGTCACAAGGCAGATTGATGAACTTTATTATTATATATTTAGGGATCTTATACTCTTGGTAACTGCATTCTTTCTTACAAACATCACAGTCAGTTATGTTCTAGAATACTGTGTCCAATTTAAAGCTACAGAATACAGAATTATATGAATAAAGTGAAGCAAGTTCAGGGGAGCATGATCAGGGTGGTCAGGACTGAAAGATTTTCCCTGTGAAAAAAGGCTGAGGGATCAGGGCTTCTTCAGTCTGGAGATGAGACAGTCTTGACAGGGACCTGACAGCAGCCCCCTAAAGGCAATGGAGGAGACAGCCAAGTGGGAGCAAGGCAGAAGGATAAGAAACAGGCAAAATTTGAATCTAGATAAATTTAGAGTCAATATAAGGAAAAAATAAATCCACTGTGAGGACAGTTGGACTGAGGCTGTTATATCTCCTTCCTTGAAAGTTTTCATAATTTGACTGGACAAAGCTCTGGACAACCTGGTCTGATCTCACGAATGAGGCTGCTTTCAGCAGGAGGATGGACTAGAGATACCCTGTAGTTATTCTATGGTTCTATAATATTTTCAGATGCGGAAAAGTCATTTTGCAGAAATTAAAAGGTAAATAAGTATTTCAAGGTGTCACCAAAAACCAGGAAATAAATTCTCCAACCAATTTACTAGGTTAGAAAGCCAACATTACTTTACTAGCAGCACTGGATGCATGGGGATTTCTCCTCAAAGCATGTATCCTCAGTAACCTAACAGATCAGGTTACATTCCAGAAATGAATACATACTCATCACATTTCCCAAATATATGCATATATGCTAATTATTTCCATGCACTTATTTGGATATGGTTCCAGGTTTTCTGATGAATCTTTTCTCCTTGAGAGTATTTCAAATATGTGGTTAGGTCATAATGTACTTCTCTTATCATTCTTTGTTTTGACACACAATCCTTGTTCTCAAAACTAAGATATCTGCTATTCATATTGATCACTAATATAAGTAAATAAGGAAGCATTAGCTGGCACAAGATTTATTAGTCACAGATGCAGGGAATTAACACAAGGTCACATTAACCTCTGGTATTTGTAGTAAGCACTGTATGGTGCAAAACTGAGCATTAACCACAAATATAGGGATCATACAGTGTTGTGCTAAAGATTCTTTCAACATCTTCCCAAACTGCTGCATAGACTTTTTCTTAAAGAAATATAACTTGCTTGGTAACAAAGGTGAGCTGCTCTTCCTAGCCAGTTAACTTCTCAGACAGCAATTGAATACAAATATCCAATTTCTTAGAGCTTTACTTTCCAACAAATTGAAGCCTATTAAAAACCCCACACCTCTCATTTGCCATCTAAGGAAGGGAAACTTGAAAAAAATCTTGGTCCTTTTTTAGATATGTCAGCTGGCCTGTCTTCAAGCATTTACTATCCAAAAACATTTAGAACAAGCTAGACAAATTCATTCATAAAATTGGTTTTCTTATATGGCTTTCCAACAGGCTAAGTGAGATCTTTGTGTTCAGTTGGACAGAATCCAACTTCTTACTGGCTGCTGCCATAATTTTCTAAGTTATCAAACTCGTGTGGAAAAAAAAGGGGGGAAAACATGCAATTCACAGGACAATGAGGACCCTGAATGGGAATATGTATGAGACAGACAATTAAGAGTATTTGGTTTTCAATCATTCTCAGGAAGAATCCATATTTTTTGGACACCATTAAATTACTAAGAACACATTCATTAACAGAATCAAACTGCAATGATCTGCATGATCCTAAGTTCTTACCACAAGTAATAATTATCAAATAATTTTAGACATATTAAAATGGAATTCTGGAAGCATGCAGAATATCCTACAAGCCAACTTCAAAGAAGAAGCATTTCCAAGAAAACTATAGCTGTATCTCTTTATGCTAAACTAAAGGCAGTCAATTCTGCAAATATAATCAATTATGACAACATCCAAAAAAGGTTATGGGATAGGCCACTGCTGTCACTTATGCTGGGCCAAAGCACCTACTATCCATGTTTTACACAGATACACAAATGTTTTCTACTAGTTGTAGCAACTATTCTGGTATAGCTTTAAAACGAAATCTGGTGACTTCTATGCTATATAAATGCAGAGTTTTCATTAATTTTTTCAAATTTAAACCAGTAACTAATATATTTTAATGACAAAGTAAAATTTCAGATTTTTTCCAAGAGAAGTGGAATAAAAGAGGAAAAACGATTTTTTTTTTTTTAATGTATGTTTCAATATGATTTATTTTCAAATTAAGCTTATTTTTGGTTCTATATACTCACCTTGAATTTTCTCTGGAGTTCCTGAAAACACTAATTCCACTTTGCTGTAATCAGGGAAACGGTCATCTGAGAACAAAGGATAGGATTTCAGCAAGCTGTTTCCCAGCAAAGCAGTTTCAGAGCACTCAGAAATCAGGATTCTCTATAGCTATCTATACACGTACCCTCATCACTCTTCCCTTCTCACTTGCAGCTTAGTGACTTGCTTTTAAAAGCCACATTTTTTGTGCCACACGTTCTCCAGAAACAACCAGATAAATGCCAGCCGGAGTTTTGCTTGCTTTCTAGAACAGTCAAAAGTAGAAGACATGTACAGTTCCTAAGCCCCTCTCTAGATAGACATGGCTTTTAAAGAAAACACACCCAGGAAAATTAAAATTGTTCTCCATACTGGCTAAACCACAGTACTTGACCACAAAACTTTTGGTAGCCGTATGTCGTATGTTGCAGGATAATACACTTGATTTCAGTTTGCTAGTAACGTAGGCTGAGGAAGTTACAATCCCATGTATAAACATAAGAATAAAACTGAAGTCATAATTTGAAAAATATGAGGACTAGTACAACACATTTTCAAGTGTGTTTGAAAACATTGTCTCCATTTTTTGAAATTTTGAAGCATATTAAAAGACTCAAGCAGACTACATCACAAACACAACATCAGACTTTATGACTGTTTTCATGAGCCAGAAAAGGGAATGATTTAGCTCATTTTATTTCCTTCAATGGTGACTAAGAGAGTCACCATTTAAACAAATGTCTGTTGTTTTTATAAACGTGAGAGAAGGTGATAAGGACTACGTAGGACTATCTGAGTTATTCTGACAAATTAACTCACTTGAGAGCTTTTCTTATCGTTAGGGGTTTACCTGTGTTAGATGCTATAAGTTAACTAACTCAAAGCAGTCTCCTTTTCCCTAAAAATAAGAAAGGAAAAAAAAAAAAAAGAAACAAGAATCCTTTTGAAAATGATTGCTGAAGATCATCACATGCACATGCTTGCATGCTCACACATACACACTTCCAACCAACCACAGAAGACTAGTACCTTTGTTGGCACTGTCCAAATCTTCTTTGCCAAACACCAAGCCATGTCCTTGAATAGCTCCAGTGTGAAACTGAAGGCGAAAAATTACATCACGAGTAGCTGACCTGTATTTTTTGTGATAACACTTCATCTAGAAAGAGAAACATTTTATGTCAGCAAGTATTTTCTTAGAATTCTGAACAAATTAGTGTATATATTAGTTGCTAAGTAGAGCAGCCACAACACAATTTATTGTAAACAACTCTGATGTTGAAATAAGCAGGGTATGCATTATTCAATCCTTTAAAATGACACAGGCCCAAGGCAGAATACTTCTAGATATGTAAAAAATGATAATCACTATTTTCATCACTATCAGTCACCTATCTGTAGGTTATGAATTAGAATCATAACATCTGGCAGTACAATATTGAAATGCTGAGCTGTATACAGATTTCTTCCCAAATTAATGAATTTCAGCATACCCATTTCAAAATAACTAAAGAATATGAGGACTTTTTGGAAGCAAGCCTGCAAGCTGATTACATCTACTTTAGGACTTCTTAAAAAACCTACTGGAGTGATGATAAGATCATATTTCAGGTTACTGCAGGAAGTTGGTAGCAGTTTTGACACCTTGGCTAGAACACAGAACTCTACAACGACATCTAGTATGAATTTCAGTAGCAAAAAGTGAACACAATATACCTATTCTCTAACACCACCTTTCCTTAGACTAAACCTATAGATATTTTACCTACTAATTCTCTGAGTCTACTGTAATACAAAGCCACTCAGCATTCTTGCAGGAATACGTAAAAATTTTGGTAACCTTAGTTACAGGACTGAAAATTTTATTATATTATCCTGATTATATCAGGATTTTATGATAAAGCAGATATTACTGAAAAGCATTAAAAAGACAACAAAAATCCCTTTTATTAAAGGCAGACTGAGAAAAACATCCTTTTGAGCAAAGAGTTATTCAAACTGAAGTAATACAAGAAAGATGTAGGAGCTTAAAAGGGATGCTTCTGAAAGCTGGGATTAAAACATAGTTATGAAATTCTTCTCACTACAGGATTTGAAAAATCTAACATAAACTGTTGCTCTCTACCGTTCATTATAGTAATCCCATGATATCTTAAATTTCAGAAGTTAATCAGCACTGAACATATACATGGCACACAGGACAACTTCTGAAATATTTCAGTCCATACACCAGATCAAGTATTCTGTATGCAAATCACATATTCCTAACCCATTGTAGGGGCTGGGAGCTTCTCTATGCATGTAATCTTTATCTGAAAGCGAGAAGATTCGTTGTTTGTTTGTTTTATTTTTTAAAAAGAGAATTCCCTACAGCATATTGGCAATATCAAATAAAATAGTATTTGCTTCTTCTTTTAGAGAGTGCTTTATATGCACTAAAAGGAACATTGTGTACAAACCCTTGCCTATTAAAGGGATCTATTTTCTTTTAGTCCAACACATCTACCAGCATCACTTCACTACTTTAAATTACCAAAAGGTAAGGTATGGGTAACAGTTTGTCTGCTTGATTCAATAAATAAATGCTCAATCTCCACTATGCCAAGCAACTCTATGTAAAGGCAAAACACCATCACAAAAGATGAAAAAGGAAATTTTGCCCAGAAGTGAAAAATGGACAGAAACAGAATTAAGAGAGCCCTGATGAGAGATATTAGAACTAATCTGCTCCAAAATGTAGAACTGGTATGAAAGTAACCGTGATAATTCCGTTTAATTATCTGATGTAAGAAAAAAAAACTTGAAAAGAGCCTATTTAAGTTTATATACATTCACCCACAATTTAAGTTTTGGCTTTGCACAGTTGCTGGATTTACTCAAAATGTAATGCCCATTGCATAACCGTGTTTTTAAAAATGCTGAATGACAGAAGGAGTTCCTCCTTCTTTCTACTTTCTAATTCAAAGTACCAGCCTTGGATAATTTTAACCTAGATTAACTTAAGATTAAACTTAATTAAAAAATAAAATTAACTTAGTTTAACTTTAAATTAACTTAATTTTAACCCTAAAGAACTCACAGAGAATTGTAATTGTTTATGAAAATCTGTCCTCTTTTACAATCAGTAATATTTTACACCTACATCCAGATACTGAAAATATTTTTTAGTGCTCATTACATATAATAAGTTTTCAATGAAGTCTAAGCATAACTTTGAATTCTGACTCCAATACCTTCTGATGCCATAATCAAGAATTAATGCAAGCCACTGTAAAATGCTGGAAAATTCCTATATGCATTTGCAGATGTCAGTGCAGCTTTTGAACAGCTGCATCTCTTCTTTATCACCACATGCTATTCACATTGTGTTAACAAATCCTCTAAAGCTAAGACAAGAAAGGATATTTTATTTTCCTTTTTTGAAAAAGAAAAAGCATTTCAAGTAGTTAAACCTTTCAGAATTGGAGGTGTAGCATCTTACAGATCATTATTTTTGTCTGATACCACTGAAGTTTTGGTCAGACATAATAAAAAAAAAATTCAAAATTGAAGTGAAGCCTTTGTCTAGGAAATACTACTATGCTGAAAAAGACACTGGTTTGCTCAGAATTATCTCAAATAATAGCATGAGATTAATGAAGATTATCTTTTTTTAAATGATGCAAGCATTACTGAAAAGCTATGTGCTCTTTTTTCATTCTAAAAACTCATTTCAGAGATACTGAATTTATCTCAGACTGATTTCTGTTGTGATCTATTCCATTTCCTTAGGCACCAACAGTCCTTCAATAAGTAACAAAACTTCCTGAATTTGAAACTGTCTCAAACCTCCAGAGTATGCCAATTAATAATAGTATATATGAAAATTGTTTCTCCATTTTTCAGTGAAAGAAGAACAATACACCAAACTGAATGGGGAGGGAAGATGAAAAAAAGAATCTGATACCAAGGACCCCATCATGGTTCAGGAATGGTATTCCCCAATTTAGTGTTCCCACTGAAACACTTTAAACCACACACCACTCAACTAGACCCCCTCCCGTTCTCCCCTGCGGCAGGCTAAAGAGAATTGGAGTTGTCAGAGACTGAAATGTTATAGTTCATGGCTTAAACATTGTTATGAAGGATTTTGCCTATTATGGCAAAACTGTACAACAAAGCTGCAACCACCCAAATCCACCCCTCCCTGAATATGCCTCCTCAGCAGAACTTTGGACTGTGAGTTAAGCTGCCTAAGGAAACTCGAGATAAGATAAAGGTGACGCTATTGTTCAATCATCTTAGGTCTAGGAAAAACCAAACAAGGCTGAGGGAGAATGCATCCACAAGAAAGGCAAACCCAGCAGCTGTCTTAAAAATCATCCCTGGCTGGGTTCATGGTGGAGGAAGCCATAAGCCCACAAGCTTTTCTACTGAGGCCAGGTTTGCACAGACATCCCCTCTCCTCCAGAGGGGAGGAGAGTTTTGGGTGTGTGGCATAACCTCTGGCCAGAGGCAGTGAACACCCATCCTCTCTTATACCAACTGGCTCAGCTGTAAGACCTCCCACCCCGGGAAGGCCACATCCATTGGACATTCACATGAGCGACAGCTGAGGAAGTGTCATAACCCATCAAAGACCCACCAAAGTGCTCCCCAAACTCATTCCTGAGACCTTGTACCACAGGACTGCACATGATGTAAAGTGATGCAACAGATCCAGAGTCTGTTGCAAGAGACAGTGTGAAATTTGCCCTTCCCCCTCTGGGGGAGGTGCCTGGGCATTCCCACTTGGCCCAAATGTATATTAATCCATGAGATTCTATGTTTTTTGGGGGACCCTCACCACCAAGAAGACCAGATGGACAGGATCAATGGGACATTGTTGGGATCCATGGAGTGGTGATATTTTCTACTTAATCTGTCTCTGTCAGTATCTTTTTGTCCCCCCATCTCTTTTCTATTTCTTTCTCTTTCTTTCCTTCTCTGTGTCTCTCATTTATTGTTAAATAAAATCCATACTACTGACTTTGGCATATGGTCTCATTTGCACCTAAATTCAGGCAGAGGCATTTCTAATAATTTTAATAACTGGATCTTAACAGAGGCACAAAAGGTAAAGACCACAGGCTGAGCTAAAAACAATTTACTGGAAACAGCAGTGAAATAAGACAATGAACAGTAACAGCAACAATACTAATAACAGAGTGTACAAGAAAAAAAAACCAGAGTCACACACAATTGTTCAAACCTCTCCCCTGCAGAAACCCCAACAATACTTTCCACTATGCTATCCCACCCAGAAGGAAGACCTTCCCCATCCCCAAAAAATGACATGACGTATTATTGAATAACCTCTGGGTCCTAGCCATACCCCTCCTGGCTACTGCAAAAATGAACCCCATCCTGGCCAGGACCAGGACATTATCCACCCCTTATTCTATGCCATCTATATCATGCCCAAATCTCCCACCTTCAAACTATGTATAAATACATACATAAATACATATATATATATATATTTATATATAGTGTGTATATATATATATACACACATATATATACACATACACGCACACAAGCACAGGTACCATTTCCATAGCCAATGGCCATCCCTCCAAGATGTTTGTGGATCTTTGAGTTCATTTAGTTCATGTCTGTGAGTTCT
>VZRJ01005114.1:996-13769 GCA_013397565.1 Ptilonorhynchus violaceus | reverse complement strand
AAAGCCCAGGGTTCCAACAGATATCTCATAGTTACATATAACATCATGCTCAGCAATTAAACTGGAGGGATGTTTTCCAGTGTCACCCTTGTTCAGGGACTGGTTGAACACCAGGCAGCTGGTGGTGTGTGATTACTCTTGCATCATTTGAATTTTGTTATATTTTGTTTCCTTTCACCCCTCCACCTAGGAAACTGTCTTTATCTCAATCACAAGTTTTCTTACTTTTACCCTTCTGATCCTTTCCCCAGTCCTACTGTAGGAAGTGAGTGAGCAGCTGTGTGGGCTCAAGCTGCCTACTGGGGTTAACCCATAACAAACCCATTCACACTTTTGGGTTCAAAAATTCAACTTTCCAAAGAGTATTTCAACATGGCTGCCACAGTTCACATCATGACTCATCATAACTTGCAATCTATATCACAGATTTAACTGATGAGCCATGTGTGGGCACCACTTTTCATTTCCAAAATAGTTGAGGGCTAAGAAAATTCTCTAATTTAATTACAATGTTCCTATTTACAAAAGCCTCATCCACACTGTTCCAAAGAGCAGGGGAGAGACTTTGTCATTCTCAAACAGTTCAGTATTCCATAGGACATTAGTTTCTATCACTACCAAAATGAGAGGAAATAAATGGAAGGGACAAAAGAGATGTTCTAGTAAAGAGTGTTTTCTTCATTTTGGTATTAAATGTTAGGCCCTTTCTTTCTGGTAATGCCTCTGTTTTTTTCTACTATTTAACAACACTCTCTCACCTGTCAAGTTCTCATTGCTGGAATTTCAAAGAGAAGTAAGGAACTTTGGAAGATGGAGGAGATCCTGACTCCTTCCAGCTAATGTAGTCATAGTATTGAAGCACTCTTCACACATTTTTTTCTCTTTCAATTCAGAGCAGAATAGAAAGCATTGAAAGGACAGAAATGAACACTCTTGATAATTTCTGTGGGATTATCAAATCATGGAATCATTAAGGTTGGAAAAGGCCCCTAAAATCATGGAGTCCAGCCATTAACCTAACACTGCCAGGTCCATCACCAAACCATGTCCCTAAGCACCCCATCTACTTTCCAGAGATGGCAATTCCACTGCTTCCCTGGGCAAAATGCTCAAATGTTTGATCACCCTTTCCATAAAGAAATTTTTCCTAGTATCTAATCTAAACCTTCCCTGGTGCAATCTGAGGCCATTTCCTCTTGTCTTGTCACTTGTTAACTAGGAGAAGAGGCCAACCTTCACCTGGCTACAACCTCCTTTTGGGTGATTGTAGAGAGTGAAAATGTCACCCCTGAGCCTCATTTTCTCCAAGCTAAAAGACCGCCAGGTCCCTCAGACACTCCTCATAGGACTTGTGCTCCTCACCCTTCACCAACTTTTTTGCTCTTCCTTGGACACACTTCAGCAGATTGGAAGAGAATTTCTCAAATTTCACAGCAGATAATGCTCACATGAAATGTAAGCTTGATTTTAGAAAGTCATGCAGTCCAGGTAGCTCCTTTTAGGATAGAATTAGTATCAATTTCATCTGAGGCATCTTTGGCTCAAGAATAGTAACAAATTTATTCCTAGAAGCCTCCTGCTTTCTGGAGATAGGTGATTAAACAGAACTAGACAAGACAGGCAAAACCTATCACCTAAAATTTAAGCATCAGAGTCTCTATCTACGTCATCTCAGTTTGATGGCTCTTAGGGAGGAGTATGTGTGACAGAGAAAAATCTAAAATAACATCCATCTGGTCATTCAAGAGGGAGAACTTTAGCAGATACATGCTAAGAGGGAGAAAGGAGTCCTGAAGTACCATTTTTTTCCACCAAACAGTGATGCTGAACTAATGGGTTAGCTTCAGGAGTTACCTTAATCATTTTCGTATTGTATAGCCTCTGCTCAACAAACCTTCTCCTTATCTGATGTGATCTGCTCTTACAGAGCTTGAAGTCTTACTTTTTCCTTACTAGATCATAATTAAATAAATGTGTTAAAATGCCTGTGAACCTCTGCTCCACAGCAGCATTAAAAGAAAATAATATGGCCACTTTTAAAAAGTGGCCACAATTTAAGAGATGGAATATAAGAGTACTATCTGGTTTCTGCAAAACAGTCCTCCTCTACAACACAAAGCTTATTGCCTGCCACTATTAGGTGTATCAATTATTTAAGCAAATGCTGACGCTTTTTTTTTTTAATGCTACCAATGACTTAAAATTTCAGTGCAGAACTGGCCATTAGAGTTAATCTTTATTTTTGGCAGAACTCATTAATTCACTTCAGGAGAGATTTCAGTTCACAAAACTCACTGGGGTTTTTTCCATATCTTTACTTTTCTTTCCAATACTGTTCTGTTCTTTTAAGTTCAACAATAAAAGTCGTGCATATTCCTCCTAAATTACTTGTTACCTTGTGGAGCTACTACTGAGTTCCACGATCTTATGTTAGCACATTTTTTTTAGACCTGACCAGTAAAGTAGAAATCGATTGCTGGCTTTGATGTCAATATTTTAAAAAATGTCCTAGCAGTGAGTTAAGTACTAAAGTGTTCTTAAAAAGACATCCACGTTGTTTGATCTCTTTGTCAGACTTGACAATTAGGCCTGGGGGCTGCCTGAATTGCCAAGAGTCATGCCTATATACCTTCTATCAAGTGTACAGTCATATTGACATACTGAAAGTAAGAATCATCTTCAGGTGTAGATAGTATGGAACCAGGAAGCAAGATGCATTAAAAAAAGAATGAACTTAAAAGAACTGACTTCTAACCTCCTTTACAGGAATGTTATTGTGGGGTTCCTTTAAAGTGTTTGGAGCTAAATGCAGTGTTTGTCTTCTGGAACTGAAAATAATTTTTTATACTCTAGTATGAGTTTTTCAAGAAGTTAGATGACATCAACACTTCATTCACATGGGTACACAATCTGTATAGGAAAAAGCTGCTTGAAAAATTAAATAGGCCAAGGCTAACATTTTAGAATACATTCTTGGATTTTTTAGTGATCTGGGCAACAAAAAGTAAGTAAATATTTCAGCTGCTTGCCAGCTATACTGCACAAAGAATCTGGCACTACTGCCCACTTTGAAATTGAAAACAGAATTTAATTTCTAATAGAAGGGAAAACATACACAGCTTGAGGAAATGGCAGATGCTGCTGGCTGATCCTAACATATCCAAATACCACATGCATTATAATGAGGAAAATTTACTTACAAAAACAATATGGAGGAGTGAGTTGAGATGCATTGCCGAACCACAGTAATTTGCAGAGGTGGCAAAATTCAAGACAAATGTGACATTAAAATACTTTCATTCATAGAGCTCAGAGGGGTATCTTCCACGCTACAGAACCCTGTCTATGTCCTGGCATGACAGGCTGCAGGAACCCACTGGCCATCAGAAACAAGTGTTGCTCTAAGTAGAGTTGCTCAGAGTTGCTCTGCTCTGTGCCCTGTTCATCCTGGACTGGCCAGCAGCCCAGCTGGCCCATGGCACCAACCCAACCAGCCTGCAGTTTGCCTTGCCGGACATCTCTGCAGCACTGCCATGGCGGTCAGGGTGCCTGGGGACTACCCCCTCCATTTTCAGTCCCATTTCAGTTGAGGCATTGCCTCAACCGGAGGGATCACTTCCTCCTTCTTACCTAGCATTGCCAAGACAGTGGAAACTTGCAGAAATGAAGCAGAGCATCTGAAATTTCTACAGTTTGGAATCAACAGGACACACATTCACATCAAAACCATCGAAGGGCCCGACTCTCACCTGTTGCTGCTCCTCACCCTCTTGCATACATGCTGACCAGAAAAAGGAGACAAACTGACTCCACAAACAAAAGAATTTTCTGTCCATAAGCCAGGTTTCAAACACACAAGTGGAAAATCTGAAAAATCTGCTAAAAGAAATGCAAAAAAATCACAAAGTCTGTATGTTTTGCCATAAGCACATCTCTTATTTCTGTTATGAATATAGTTCAGTCAGGCCAGCCTCATCCTCAACCTTTGTGCCACGGAGACCTATTCTCTAAGTCAGAGAGTCGCAGGTGCCCCGTGCAGATAACTCCCTGATCCCCAACCCGTAACTCCTTCTGAAGAAAAGCAGATGTCACAGAGCGCTTGGCTTGTCCTTGCTTCATCAAAAGGCCTTGCTGCACACCCAAGGATATAAACTGTCCAATTAATCAGAATTCACCTGTCCTTTATCTAGACAACCAACTAAAACTTGTCTGTTACAACACTTTTTTACATATTAATGGACTTGGACTGTTTTCTAAATATGAATGTACAACTGGCACAGAGATACTCAGGTAAAGCTGTTTAAAAACTTGATTGAGTTCCAAGCCAAAACAAAATCTTCAGAAAACACAATTCTTTACTTTTCTTAGGTGGGTTACCATAAACCCCATAAGCCCCATATACCCTCTGGTTCATTGGCTAAGGCTGAACGGTTCAAGCTTCAAACTCACTGGCTTATTTATTAAATAAACCAAACCAAACCAAACCAGACCAGATAAAAAAAATAAAATAAAATAAAATAAAATAAAATAAAATAAAATAATGAAACATTTCAACAAGCTCCCTTAAGCAAGACATACTTAATGAACACTGTCCTGTTCCACTGATCCTAGCTTGAGTTTTACCACCTGTGTCTCCACAACCAGAATAAGTAAATGATTTCTTCAGAAGCAGCGGGACCAAGCAGCAGACCAGGAATACAATCCTCTTGATTCCCAGTCCCCTTCCCAGGATCCAGGCTTCAGCTAATCTTGAATGAAACATGTCCACAAAACAGAAACTATCTGATCTATTTGGCTCTTAGTGATACCGACAGAGAGATTACAAAAGAGGGAGTTCTAACCGTTGAGTTTAATTTACCAAGACACTTGTTTCTTTACTGTGTCCACAATATTATTTCTCATAGTCACGTTTATGTGAAACAGCAGTGTTTCTTAAGTTTTTTTCTGCTTTCTAAAAGATCCACATGCAGCGGGCCTGACGGATATTCCCAGCAGGAACAGTTCCAACAGGACTGCTGCTTTTCTGTTTTGTTTTTAATCATATATAAAATATGTCAAGGTACTTACTAAGGCCAAAACACATGAGCACTTCTCACACAAAGGCTCCTATTCCAGAATTCATTCATCTCATTTTGCCAGTATTGTGTTTGATAAGCCTAACTACTACACATGTAGCTACATACAGTGGGGAGGAGAAAAAGCAAGAGGTTTAACTCTTCATTCGTAAGAACCTGAAAGCTGTTTTATCACTGGCAGATTATGTCTACATAGTTTCTTCACTTTCTCAGGGTGAGGGGAAGGGAGAAGCGTGAAAGAGAAGTCAATGCATTTTGTTTAACTTCTTTAATTTAGCCACATATCATTTTCTGGCACATATTTTATTGTGCAAAGCTTTGGAAATTCCATTTCTTCATTGAACACCTGCACATCCAAAACTAAACTTCACAAAGTTTTCAATTCTCTCTCTTACAACATCCTCATAGGCAAACTCAGGAAGTTGGGACTGAATGAGTGGACAGTGAGGAGGATTTGGAACTGATTGGACAGCAAAGTCCTGGAGGGTCAGTCAGTGGCACAGGATCTAGTTGGAGGCCTGTCACTAGTGGTGTCCTCCAGGGTTCCATACTGGGCCTAGAGTTGTTTTACGTATTCATCAATTACTTAGACTGAGGGGCAGATGCCTGCTCAGCAAAGCTGGGAGCAGAAGGCTGCTCAGCCCTTCAGAGGGACCTCAACAGGCTGGAGAGGTAGGCAGAGAAGGGGGATCTCATCAATATCTACAAGTACCTGAAGGGAGAGTGCCAAAACGATGGAGCTGGGCTCTTCTCAGAGGTGCCCAGCAACAGGACAAGAGGCAATGAGCAGAAACTGATGCACAGAAAGTTTCACCTGAACATGAGGAAGAACTTCTTTACTGTGCAGGTGACCGAGCACTGGAACAAGTTGTCCAGAGAAATTGTAGAGTCTCCCTGGACATATTCAAGTACCACCTGGATGCAACGTTCTCTAGGGTGACCCTACCTGAACAGGAAAGTTAGACAGATGACCCACTGTAGTGTCTTGTAACATTACCTATTCTGTGTTTCTGTGGAAATGGAGATTCTGGGCACCAAATATGAGAGAAGAGGCCACCTTACGCAAATCACTGTAATAAATGTCATTTACTGAATGCGCTGTAGCAGCTGTGATTTACTGGGGACTGTGCATCACTTGTTCCCACAGTGTGTGATCTTTCTCTTAATAGTATATTTAGTACAACATGCAGGAAGCAGGCGATGGAAGATAACTCCAAAACTGCTCCTAGTTGAGTCTGTTCATAGACACCGCTGCAAACCCCTGTTTGGTATTAAACTCTTCAGCAACAAAATGGAAGCTGTCTTTTCCAGATGGTGTAAATAAGCCAAATCCAAAAGCATGTCATTAGCATTCAAAAATGCTAATATATCAAGGCAAGAGTGATTGTCTGTGTAAGAGGTCTCTGCATCACCCCACTGCATTTGTTTTCCCCTGGAAGACAGTCTTTTTTTGTCACATAGACACATACCCTGTACACATACTACATCCTAGAGAAAAAAATTAAGCCTTTATATTTTCCTTATGTCTTTCCAGCCCATTGGTCAATTTAAAGCAAATTTTTCACAGTATTAAGAAACAGATTCAACTCAAATACACTACATGCATCTGAGAAAAACTCTTTACTGAATGTCTAGAATGTCCTGTGTAAGATTCTGCTTCTGAAGAAGCACAATTGGCTGTCTGAGGCAGTTCCATGTAAACTGGTTATAAAGTTTCAGGTTAATCTCAGATTCATGACAGCTTTACTGCAGTGGGAAACAAAGACACCCATGCCCTTTAAACTCTACTTTCACAAAACTATACACCGCATATAGAGGACAGCCTCTTGGAGAAAAGGTAAGAAAATAACCAACATATATCTATGGATATTCCCTTTACATACTGTGGTATTAGAAGATCAGATATAATCACAAAATAGGAGATGAGTATACATCAGAGTCAAACAAATCAACACAGTACCAGGTGTTCGATACTGTGCCTTTTAGATCAACTTAAAGGACTGAAAGGGATTTATATCACAGCCTCTCTCAGTTCAGCCTAGAAAGTACTGCTTAGACAAGAACTCTGGAAAACGGAAAAGACGGATGTGTCAGCCAGTCTTTTCCCCCTGTGACAGAATGAGTGATGCACTTCACTTCTAGGAGAGAAGTATGTTTATTGATATAAAACAGTGATTTAACAAAGTGCAATGGTAAATGCAACAGTGATTTAATATTTGATGGCAAGGCTTTGGAGTGACCTAAGTGCATCTTTCCTCCTGAAGAGAGCTTACAAAGAGACAGAGAGAGACCTTTTACAAGAATGTAGTGGCAGGAGAAGGAGGAATAGCTTCAAACTCTCAAAGAGACTAAGTTTACAGTAGATATTAGGAAAAAATTCTTTACTGTGAGTGTGGAGAGATACCGGAACAGGTTGCCCAGATAAGTTGTGGATGTCCCATTGCTGGAATTGTTCAAGGCCAGGCTGGATGGGGCTGTGAAAAACCCTGTCTAGTGGAAGGTATCCCTACCCATGGCAGGGAGGCTGGAGCTAGATAATGTTTAAGATCCCTTCCAACCTAAATCATTCTATGATTCTATGAATAACTGTGTCATTTAGAAAGACGAACAGTTGAACCAACTACCAATAATCATAATTGTGTATTTTGAAAAATTAATGGTGTTATTTTACTTTTTGTAGTTGATAAGTCATAGCAATTTAAATTTAGTAAACAACTAAATTTGAATATAATTCAATCTATTAAGAACCTTCATATAGTACATTTCTATTCATTCTAAAATCTTCTAAATACCTGTACTACCTTAAGGTAATTTGCAATAAAAACCAATAAATAGTTAAATAAAATTAAAAATTGGTGTCTACTATGTGCTAAAATACAGTAATTTATGCATCATATTCTGTGGTTTTCACCTCTATCTGTGAATAGCCTGTGTGTTGTTCTCCTGAGATATGCAAATTATTGTTTCCATCTGGTTTATTGCCTTAAGGACCAGCTTGAGAATTTAGTTTATTAAAGCAGGGATGAATAAAAATACAGCATTTTTTGGGAAGTATTCTTTGCAAAAGTCTGAGTCTGTAGCTAGCTGCTCTTTCAACATCCAGGCAGCCACTACTTAGAAAAAAAAAGTAGCTTATTGGCAAATACTGCCAGCCTTTCAAGAAATTGTTTGAAGCACTGAACACAAAGTCCTCCTGATTTCAGGTCAGATGACAGGTTATGGAAATATTATCTCAATGGTTCCTCAGATACTGAATTTCCCACTTCATCAAAGAGCTACTGCTTTCTACTCTGACGTAGTCAACAACTGCTTACGTGTGCCCACATCCTCAGGCTGATGCAATTTATTTGAGGGCACTTTCAAAAGAAAATCCTAGGAGCCAAGAGAAAGCTGTGACAATCCATAACTGCAAATAGAAACTGCACCTTGGGAGGTTCTGCACACTATTGCACACCCCAGCATCTTGCATCTGGGCTGTAGCAGCCAAGTCCAGGATCCATTCTGCATGGACTGCAGCCAGTGTTAATGGCTTTTCAATTGCATCATTCCTTTCTCATTTACTTCAGCAATTTTAAATCCTGCTGGTTAGACAGAACAGACTAAAAGCTAATGTGTGAAAACAGAGCTCAGCAACCAGAAACTGATTTCTAAGAATTTTCTATGCAATATGCCTGGCTTATTTTCTTCCTTTTTTTTTTTCCCCCCCTGACGTCCATGGGAAACTATTGAAAACTGATTTTGGACATATTTGTACAAAGAATTTTGGCAAGACTAATTTTAACTTTAAGACATACAAAATATTCAAATTTCAAGTATTCACAGAAATTGATATTTGGTTGGTAAATACAAATATCAGAAGAATTATTTTGGTTTTGTTGGTTTTTTCATTGTTGTTTTAGTATTGGCTATTTTGCTAAATAATCAACCTTGGTTTTCTGTTCCAGTCCTTGTCTGAGCTGGAACAGTACTGTTTCATACAAGATTGAGAAGTGAGGCATAGCTGAGCACTGGAACCTTGCTACATATATTAGGGATTTAACCTTGACAAATGCTGCTCAAAGACAGTCCTTCTCAGCTAATTAGGTCAGTACTAGACAAAAGAATGTAGAAAACAAATAAAGCTTCTTCAGTCTGCAAAGAAAGTTTGCCATATCAAACTGAGGATAAAATGTTTATAATTCTATTTTTTATCTGAGGTAGCTCCAAGATGAGAAAGCCTGATTGTCTCCTGTGAGGAGTGTTTGTTTATATAATATTACAAAGTTGTATGTTACCATTCTTTAACATATATCCTATACTGTCTTAGGTATTATGTAAAGAACAGGAATGCAAAAAGAGACAGGAAAATGAAGGATCATCCCAACTGGGTCCATGCAAAAGATGCTCTATCTTTTAAGACAATTCAATCTGCTGCAGAAGAACAGTTGAATTCTTCTGTTCTTTTGGAAATAGGATTTTTTTTGAAAGCACGTGAGTCTTTCCCGTAAAAATTAAGATATAATAGTAAGTTAAAGGAGCTTGGGCTTTCCTCAGCCTCTACATATGAGTATGCCTTTCCTGTCTCTTTAGAGCTACATCTATAATCTGGCAGGTAAATGATGCAATCTTTAGGCTCTGGTTACTTGACCTGGGAGGTGAGGACACGGAAGGATCACAACTCCCTTCTTGCTAGCACATCCCAGTTTTTCCAGAAGGAATCAAAGGCACATATAGACACAGGAAAAGAAAAATAAGAGCACACATTCTGACAAAAGGAAAGCACAGTTTAGCCTCATCTAGCCAGACACGATTTGAGCAGGAGTAAGGGCCAAATGTGGTGTAGTGGTCCTTTCCAATTTAAACTATCCTGTGGTTCTGTGGCTGTTAGGCTGGAGAAGTGTCTTCCTCATGCAAACAAGAGTACAAAGTTAAGCAAATCTGTGTACATGTTAGATCTGTCCTAGGACTTCTAATCCATTCCTAAAGTAGCTTTACAAAGATTTGTGTGTCACCAACTGCCATATATCCTGCCAAATTGTCTTATTTTTCACTGTCTTATGCGGGTTGCTATGTGGAGTTGTTGTACTACTGTGCAACGTTAGTGCAATAGCAGTAACTTTTTTCTGTTTCGATTTTTAAGTTGGAGGTCTTTGACTTTCTGGAGAGGACAATATGCTGTCCCTCTTCACAGAGGTCCCTGGAAGGCAATGTGAAATGCAGCAATCCTGTCAAAATGCCTTGCAGCATGAAAGACACCAAGCAGATGCAGCCACTGAGTTCTACCAAGTCAGTGCCAAAACATGGCCCTACAAAGATTCAAATAAATATTTTCAAAATTTCAGTGCATATTAAATTGCTACTTAAATACATTCCATTTCAAAGATATTGAAAAACACACATTAACCCTGCAGACATTTTAATAATCGTCTAAACATATAAAAAAACACATAGGAGACACAACAGTGTTGCTTAAAAAAATTTAAACAAAAAAAAAATTAAAAGAAAACCCAAAGACTAAACTAGGTAACCTAATTTTTTATTTTTTTACTTTGTGGCCAGAAAAAATAGAAATAGGCACATTTTTGCTATTTTTTCCCAAATAAGGCATGTTTCAAAAAGCATGCTCGTAAAAATGTAGTATTGGAGTGTATTGTTACTTGAAGACTAGAACTCTGAAACAGATGAATTTTGTGGTCCAAGTGCTCCTCCCAGAAGTCTTTTCTAGAGCTCCACTCCTATAGCTGAAAACCCACTTCAGCACAGAAGAAAGGAAGTCCTTCAAAACATTTTCACAAGCAGTTGCTGCACTTCAGAATAACCTTTCAGCTGAGAAGTCTCTTGCAAAGTGATGTAGAAGTCAAAACTCAAATCTACTTGGTCTAGAGCAAGGATATAAACTCAAGCCTCTCGCCCAGTTGTTTGAGCATGAGAAAGTCAGACAACATGTCTCTGGTCTAATTTCTTACCAAATGGAGAAGAAAAAAGAAAATCCAAAGGGAGGGATCAGCAGCATGGAGTACGCAGGATCTTGCCTCAAAAGAGGACGCAGGAATTCAAACTGAGCCTGCTTTATCCCAGACTTGTGGATCCTTCTCAGCTCAGCCTTTAGGAGTTGAGATCTTGGAGCAAATTTCACCTATGATGGAAAGAAAAAAGTCATGGGTTTGAAGACTTTGGCTAAAAAACTAATTCTCTAACTAGCTTTAAGGAGAATAGGAGCTTCCAAAGGCCTTTCATCTCTTCTCTGACTCATTTTTGGCCATGAATAAAGTATTTCAACCTTGCTGTCTCTTTTCCTCCAGCGGTAAAATGATATCAGTAATCCCTCCTGGCTTCTGATGCCTGCAATGAGAATTAGGTTCACCCATTCCAGCATATAGAGCTACCCAACGAAAGCTTGGTTAACGAAACCAAGCTTCAGTTTTCTTTTTGTAGCAGCAGTACTGAGCAGAGCCACAGCAGAAGAGAATGCAGCAGGAGCTGCATTGGTCTTACAGGCAGGAAGGTGAGAGGAGGAAAGTAAGAGAAAACATTTTGTTTATCTTAGTTTGAGCCCTGGAAGAAGCTTCTGCTGATACACATCATATGTTGAGATTTTTAATCTGACTGGCACTGCTAAGAAGGATCAGTCTGAGAAGTGGCAAGTCTTCCTTCCCTCTTGCCAAAGCGCCACCCTTCCACTGGCGCACTTGTCCTCAGTACTGAGCACTAGTCACTTTTCTGCCCTGTGAGAGGTACAGTGTCAATGATATAAGCAGTGGATCACTAATATATGCTTTATCACACACAACATAAGTAGAGGCACGTTTTAGACAACTGTATGCTCTTGCAAAATATCTAAGTCATATCTAGAGGCATTTAGCATAGCTGACTGGCTTAACTGCATTTAAAGTACTATTTTGCCCGTTTTAATTCTTTGAAGTTTGTCCTTCATGGTAGACTTGATACCACTCAAAAGAAAAAAGAACAAAGATGAAAAAAATAGTTCTTGTATAAAGTACCAGCAGCAGGTGCACCTCTGGGACTTCCAGAAATCCTGCAGAAGGATTTTTCAGATAATCAGACAACAATTAACAAGTTCCTAGAGCAAACCATCAGAGCTTTCTAGGTCTTCTTCCTCCTCATAGATACAGCGATCTTGCTGGAGAGCAGACTAATTTAATATTTCATAGAATATAATAACATCTTTTTCAGCGGGTTGTCACCTCAGAAGACAAGGGAATTAACTCGGTTCTCACTTTATATCAGTCTTTTTATTTTCTTCCCTGCAGTAATAGTGCTACCAGTTGCACCTTTTCATCATACCTCCTTGTTCCCTTCATACTGCCTCTTTAGTGATGAATATTTCATGGTTTTTTTTCTAGGGGCAGAAGAGAATGTATTTCAAAAGCAGTGTGCCGGTTTGACTGTGAACCGGCAGGGGAAAATAACCCCACACAAAATACTTCGAGAGATTTTAGGTCAAAATTACAATTTTAATAAAAAAGCGTTAAAATAAATGCAGGAATACAGAAACATCGGCTTAAACAAACCGACAGAGTCACGGTACAACCTGACGCCCTGTTGACCAGGGTGGGAGCTGTGTAGTCCAGTTAGGCACTGGTCCTGCAGAAAAGCCTGGTAGTCCAGTCTAGTAGAGGAGTGGAGTGGAGTGGAGTCCCATAGAGTCGAGTCCCGTCGAGTCGAGTCCCGTCGAGTCGAGTCCCATCGAGTGGAGGG